>JAOPHQ010005440.1:0-187617 GCA_030340625.1 Merluccius polli
TGCCGGAGCAGCAGACAGCAGAAAAGTCTTGTTTTTTTTACCTCCTCCCATTCATTCTCTATGGGACTTTTTTCGCTGAAAAATTCATATTATTTTCACAAAAGTCTTAGCACACTTGCCCCGGAAGAGCCGCACGTTTTGATACCTTTTTTGTGTATGTGTGACCAAAGCTGCGGGAGGAGAAGTCGACCGAAAAAACGTGTAAGAAACGTAAGAATAATAATAATAACTAGAAAATTTCTAAAGAAATTTTGAGTGTGCCTGGCTCTGGTCCAGTCGTCCCCATATATTATTGAGGAAGTCATGTAAGTCATGCAAGAAAATCAAGCAGGTGCTGGTGTAGAGTAGAGTTAAGCGAGAGGGCAGTAATGATCTTCAATGTTGTCTGCACACACACACACACACACAACACACACGTGATGATCTTTGCATGTTGTCTGCACACACACACACACACAAATCAAGTCAAGTAATCAAGATACAGTACAGTTTTATGTGTGTGTGTGTGCGCGCGGATGAAACAGCGCGTTCTCCTGTGTGTGTGTGTGTGTGCACGCGGATGAAACAGCGCATTCTCGTGTGTGTGTGTGTGTGTGTGTGTGCGTGTGCGCGCGCGTGGGTTTTAACACACCACCGTGGACCTGTATTTGAGATTCAAAACGGTGAATCTCACCAGAAGCAGTTCCCGTTCACCGCCGCCATCATAAAGCTGTTGTTTTCCTGTGTAGCTTGATAAACGCAAAAAAAAAAAAAAAATTAATTTTAATTTTTTTTTGAATTAATTAATTATTTAATTAAAAAAAAAAAAAAAAAAAAAAAGCTTGAGAAACGCGGAAGACCAGATTGGCGTTGACCAATAGGAGTCCTCTTGTATCCGCCGTCCAATCAGACGACGGATATCTGTAGAGTTTGCCTGACAACAGCCTCGGGCCACTGACTAACCGACCTTAATTAGATCAAGTGGAAACACATTTGACAGTAGTCATAGAAACGGGTTACACAGCCGCCCCTCCCCCCACTACTCCAGTGGGGGGAGGGGGCGGCTGCGCGTGTGTATTGATTGCCAACTGCCACTTTGTCCCTCACTCTGCTTCTCTCCAAACACACAAATCAAGTCAAGTAATCAAGATACAGTACAGTTTTATGTGTGTGTGTGTGCGCGCGGATGAAACAGCGCGTTCTCCTGTGTGTGTGTGTGTGTGTGCGCGCGGATGAAACAGCGCGTTCTCGTGTGTGTGTGTGTGTGTGTGTGTGTGCCCGCGCGCGCGTGGGTTTTAACACACCACCGTGGACCTGTATTTGAGATTCAAAACGGCGAATCTTACCAGAAGCAGTTCCCGTTCACCGCCGCCATCATAAAGCTGTTGTTTTCCTGTGTAGCTTGATAAACGCAAAAAAAAAAAAAAAAAAAAAAAAAAATTAAAAAAAATAAGTAAATACATTTAAAAAAAAATAAAAAAAATTGTTTTAATTAATTAAGAATTTAAAAAAAAAAAAAACCTTGATAAACGCGGAAGAGCAGATCGGCGTTGACCAATAGGAGTCCTCTTGTATCCGCCGTCCAATCAGTGTGTAGCTTGATAAACGCAAAAAAAAAAAAAAAAAAAAAATGTAATTAAAAAAATGTTTTTTTAATTAATTAATTAATGTAAAAAAATAAATAAAAAAAAAAACCTTGATAAACGCGGAAGAGCAGATCGGCGTTGACCAATAGGAGTCCTCTTGTATCCGCCGTCCAATCAGACGACGGATATCTGTAGAGTTTGCCTGACAACAGCCTCAGGCAAACTGACTAACCGACCTTAATTAGATCCATAGAAATAAACACTAGAAGTCGCGTTGACTACCACGGTCTATTAGAACGAATGCGTAAACAAAGCCGCCATCTTGGTACAGGGGAACGCAGCTTCGAACGTCAATCGAGGACAAGGCCATAGGCTATTCATAATACATGATTAAAATACCTATAATCGGCAATTTCATTTTCTTGCTTCGTTAAGAATGTCAAAATAAAATAATATAAGACGTTTTTGTTAACATAACCTGTTTTTTACGTTCAAAATCCAATGGACATAATTATATTCCATTACAAAATAGGCCAGCAATGTTAACAATGTAAATTTAAAGATGCTGGCAATCAAACAAACGCCCGCAGCGTTACCATTCAAAGTCCTAGTCAAGCCTTAACAATGTTGTAAAACAACCTTTTCCATTAATTTCCTAAGTTGTGGCAGATAAAGTGCGCCTGACATGCATAGAAATAAACACTAGAAGTCGCGTTGAGCCTTTTGAAATGCGTCGATACGGCCGCCCTGATTACCCGTTTACTTACCTGCAACCACCATAATCTCAGGGGTAGAACACTATACGTAAAAGGCATTTGTAGAGAACTCCAGACAATTTACTGTGCACAATTATTTTCAGGCAAATAATACTATATCTTAATATAGTACAAGAGTAACATCTTTTTACCTGCTTTAAAAATAAATAAATAAATAAAATGAAGGACTAGTCCATAGACACAGGCATCTTGTACAGCTTTGTAGAGACAATACACAATACATTTTCCAGGCAAGGAAAATACTTTCCACATTTATGTTCATGCTGTTATTTATTTATTTGTTGTTGTTTTTTTAACATTTAGTAGACATACATATATTCAACATTTGTTCAGGTATAAAGATTCAACATTTAGTAGACATACATATATTCAACATTTGTTCAGGTATAAAGATTCAACATTTAGTAGACATACATATATTCAACATTTGTTCAGGTATAAAGATTCATGAAATGGTATATATATATATATATATATATATATATATATATATATATATATATATATGCGCCGCATACAGCTGTATGCGGCGCAAAAGTCTGGCATCTTTCACTCGCAGGCGTAGTCAAATGATTCACTGATCCACTGTACCAAGATGGCGGCCGCATCGACGCATTCCAAGAGGCTCAACGCGACTTCTAGTGTTTATTTCTATGAATTAGATCAAGTGGAAACACCTGCGCGCGATAGCCCCCAGACTGAGGCAGACAGAAACATTGAGAAAAATAGTGCTTTTTTGCCTCTGCACTGGTCTCACATTTGGGCTTATTCTGACAAAACGGTAGCACGTATCAGAAAAAAAACAAGACCATCATCACTGTAAGGACTTACTGAAAAGTGTTTCTAGAGTAAATATTGTGGACACACTTGCAAGTTTAAAACAGGGGTCCGTTCTGCTTCTCTCTGAAAATATTTGAAAATATTTGTATTGCAGTCAATGAGGAGAAGAGACAGACTGGCCGCACTTAGAGGCTGCTAATTCAAATTCTGTAAGTCTCTCTGATTTTTTTTAGCACATTGTGAGAGAGAACAAGTATGTCTACAAAACTGGAAAAAATCATGTGTGTAAAGTGTAAACTGTGGCCAGGAGCAGCGTGGAAAGAGAAACAATCTGGATTTATTTTGAGCTCTCTCCCACTCTAACCTGCACTCTGACACGAACATGCTACTTCTACTAATACAGTAGTCATAGAAACGGGTTACGCAGCCGCCCCTCCCCCCACTACTCCAGTGGGGGGAGGGGGCGGCTGCGCGTGTGTATTGATTGCCAACTGCCACTTTGTCCCTCACTCTGCTTCTCTCCAAACTGCCACTATTCTCTATGAGGAAAGCAGGGCTGGCTTCAAACGGTCTAACTCAAAAAGTATACATGTCACAGCTTAGATATTTACACTGTAGGAATCCCGGGATTCAGGCGAACAGTTTGATATATAATATGTCTGTGTAGCTCACACTTGCAAGACACACTTGCAAGTTTAAAACAGGGGTCCGTTCTGCTTCTCTCTGAAAATATTTGAAAATATTTGTATTGCAGTCAATGGGGAGAAGAGACAGACTGGCCGCACTTAGAGGCTGCTAATTCAAATTCTGTAAGTCTCTCTGATGTTTTGAGCACATTGTGAGAGACAGAACAAGTATGTCTACAAAACTGGAAAAAATCATGTGTGTAAAGTGTAAACTGTGGCCAGGAGCAGCGTGGAAAGAGAAACAATCTGGATTCATTTTGAGCTCTCTCCCACTCTAACCTGCACTCTGACACGAACATGCTACTTCTACTAATACAGTAGTCATAGAAACGGGTTACGCAGCCGCCCCTCCCCCCACTACTCCAGTGGGGGGAGGGGGCGGCTGCGCGTGTGTATTGATTGCCAACTGCCACTTTGTCCCTCACTCTGCTTCTCTCCAAACTGCCACTATTCTCTATGAGGAAAGCAGGGCTGGCTTCAAACGGTCTAACTCAAAAAGTATACATGTCACAGCTTAGATATTTACACCGTAGGAATCCCGGGATTCAGGCGAACAGTTTGATATATAAGATGTCTGTGTAGCTTACACTTGCAAGACACACTTGCAAGTTTAAAACAGGGGTCCGTTCTGCTTCTCTCTGAAAATATTTGAAAATATTTGTATTGGAGTCAATGAGGAGAAGAGACAGACTGGCCGCACTTAGAGGCTGCTAATTCAAATTCTGTAAGTCTCTCTGATTTTTTGAGCACATTGTGAGAGACAGAACAAGTATGTCTACAAAATTGGAAAAAATCATGTGTGTAAAGTGTAAACTGTGTATAACAATAGTGCTCGGTGCGATGGCACCGTGGCACTAATAATAAGAAAAAATCCACAGTATAACAATAGTGCTCAGTGCGATGGCACCGTGGCACTAATTAATAACAGTTTAAATGTTTATTACCAACAAGCAAATATGCAAATTCGTTAGAAAATTAAACCTGCACCACGGCCTTTAAGCAGTTTATGTGAGTTCTTGTTTATGCGGGCAGTTGTATGGGTCAAGTTGCTGTGTGTGTTTGGGGGAAATAGCAAAAGCAAGAAATGTAAGTACAGTGTTACTCAGTAAGGCCAATAAGGCCAATATATTGTGTTCTAATTTGCAGTCTGGAGAAAAGAAGCAAAGGAGCCATGGCAGGAGCCGCAAAACGTACAAAGGTGGAGGACGAAGAGTCTGTGGCCGGTTATCTGCATAGCCTGTCACCCGTGAAAGTATCAAAGAAGAATGCCCGGTACTTTGATGCCACGCTGCAAAGCGTCAGAGAGGAGTACCACCGGGTGGTTGTCTTTTCGACAGAGAAGCGGCAGATATTCGAACAAGCCGCTATAGCCAAGAAGCCGGTGAAGTTGACGAGAGTCAAGAGAACCATCAGTAAGTAGCTTTTCAGGACGTGACTGTGGATTAGACGTGTGTTGTGGTGAAGAATTTCAGTAATGTAAAATGTGTTTTGTGTGCAGGTTTCAGTGATCCAGGCGGCTACAACATTGTGTGTAGTGCGTCCAGCGGGCTGGAGGTGTCCCAAAATGTGGGATTCTTCTTCCGAGGACCCCCGAACGCTGGACGCATGACAGTGGCGAGCGTCCTGGCACTCGGGCCCAAGCAACAAGTAAGTGGCGCGCGTGGGACCTGAAGCGTAATGTCAGTGTGGGCCGAGGTCACTGTCAAGTACAGGGGGTTAGATATCCTAAGCAAACGCTTTAAGGTAGTCAGTGTATCATTATGTGGACTGAGACATTTTCAGACCTGGAATAGAGTCATATTTGTGTCTTCTTACAGTCACACGTTTTAATACAAGCTCCTGTAGACAAAGATATGGGCTACTGAAATGTAATGCTAGGATGAAGGGGCGCGTTTGTAAAGTTAAAGCTTAGGGAAAGAAAGTAATGTGGGGTAATGGTTTCACAGGCTTACATTTGTGATAGGATAGATGAAACAATGTGCAGGATGTAGGAGTGTGTGTGTTGCGTGTCCATTGCAATACTAATGGTCACTTATCTGGTTTGTAACAGGTGGCGGCGGTGCGTGTCAAGGTTTTGCCTGGTGGAGCACTGAGCAGAATAGTGCAGGTGGATGGTGTGGCAAGAGAGCTGAGGCGATATCACGTGTGCGACAGGAGCGGCCAAACCAAGGTTACCTTTGTGGCAGACCAGCTGGCTGGTGCTGCCATAGACCGGGACGCCATAGATTGGAAGTTGGCCTGCGCTGGCAACGTGGAGTTGGAGGTGGACGCCAATCAAAATGTGTTATCGATCAAAGTGGCTGGTGATGATGCGCCTGGTGCACAGCCGGTGAGGGGTCGGAGCCAAGCCTACCTGGACATAGCGAGGAAGAAGACAAGGGCCAGTGTGCAGGTGGTGCTGAATTTGAGGATGATGACGACTTGCTCGAGTGTGATTTGTGATTGTTTGCTATGTAAAATAATTTGTATTGTTGTATTTAGTTATAGGTGATGTTATGTAAATAAAGAATGTGTGTGAGTACGCAATATCGTGTCATGGCGTTTTCTTGAATGACATTGCTAGTTATTTAGTAGAGTAGATCAGTGAATGTAGTGTACTTGTGAGTACATTGTAGGTCGTGTAATGTTATATATGTGATAAGAAAAGTTTAATCTCTTCTTAATGCAATGGTGACAGTGGTGTTTGAGAGCGAGAGAATTTTGCGGGCAAATAAGTGGAAGAGGGATATGCAGTTGTCAACTGAAAACAATATGGTAGTATGCAATAATGACAAACACAAAGTATAAAGCCATGTTTAGTTTGTGAAGCGGCCTTTTTCAATAGTATGACAAATTGCAGCCTCGTCTCTTGTCGTCTTGTGTGCGCAAGCTCCTGATTTATGGCTTGCAAGCAAATCTCTGCAAACAGCAGGTATGGCCAAATGACTGAACATGTTAAAGCCACCTAAAGCGTAGGGTCAGAATTATTTCTGAATGGTATTATAAAAACTAACGTTGTAGACATAATAATAACTCTTATTTGTTATAAGGGCATTAGATGTGCTTGCAAAAATATATGTTTATGTGATCACTAGTGTTACTGCCTCTGTGTGACAAAGTGTCTGTGTCCATGTCGATGCTGCAGCACCTGTACACACAAACAGCGCTGTCCATGGTGCTGTGACACTGAACCGTATACAAGCACTGGTGCACATACCATGGCCACACAACGAGAAGACATTTGTGATCACCATACTGTATGGTCAATACAAACGTAACAATGGCACTTTACACTCACCGGCCACTTTATTAGGTACACCTGTCCAACTGCTCGTTAACGCAAATTTCTAATCAGCCAATCACATGGCAGCAACTCAATGCATTTAGGCATGTAGACATGGTCAGGACGATCTGCTGCAGTTCAAACCGAGCATCAGAATGGGGAAGAAAGGTGATTTAAGTGACTTTGAACGTGGCATGGTTGTTGGTGCCAGACGGGCTGGTCTGAGTATTTCAGAGACTGCTGATCTACTGGGATTTTCACACACAACCATCTCTAGGGTTTACAGAGAATGGTCCGAAAAAGAGAAAATATCCAGTGAGCGGCAGTTCTGTGGGCGCAAATGCCTTGTTGATGCTAGAGGTCAGAGGAGAATGGCCAGACTGGTTCGAGCTGATAGAAAGGCAACTGTAACTCAAATAACCACTCGTTACAACAGAGGTATGCAGAAGAGCATCTCTGAACACGTCGAACCTTGAGGCGGATGGGCTACAGCAGCAGAAGACCACACCGGGTGCCACTCCTGTCAGCTAAGAACAGGAAACTGAGGCTACAATTCGCACAGGCTCACCAAAATTGGACAATCGAAGATTGGAAAAACGTTGTCTGGTCTGATGAGTCTCGATTTCTGCTGCGACATTCGGATGGTAGGGTCAGAATTTGGCGTCAACAACATGAAAGCATGGATCCATCCTGCCTTGTATCAACGGTTCAGGCTGGTGGTGGTGGTGTAATGGTGTGGGGGATATTTTCCTGGCACACTTTGGGCTTATTAGTACCAATTGAGCATCGTGTCAAAGCCACAGACTACCTGAGTATTGTTGCTGACCATGTCCATCCCTTTATGACCACAGTGTACCCATCTTCTGATGGCTACTTCCAGCAGGATAACGCGCCATGTCATAAAGCGCGAATCATCTCAGACTGGTTTCTTGAACATGACAATGAGTTCACTGTACTCAAATGGCCTCCACAGTCACCAGATCTCAATCCAATAGAGCACCTTTGGGATGTGGTGGAACGGGAGATTCGCATCATGGATGTGCAGCCGACAAATCTGCAGCAACTGCGTGATGCTATCATGTCAATATGGACCAAACTCTCAGGAATGTTTCCAGTACCTTGTTGAATCTGTGCCACGAAGGATTAAGGCAGTTCTGAAGGCAAAAGGGGGTCCAACCCGGTACTAGCAAGGTGTACCTAATAAAGTGGCCGGTGAGTGTATGTCTGCTATTCCCCAGTGGGCGCGCGAGCACCGGCGCACGTACGGGATCGGCGCCTGTGCGTAAGCGGAGAAAACTGCAGGAAGTGGTGAAGACATAAACATGAGTGAGAAGCGAACCCGGTGCTCTAAGTTGCGAGCGCCAGAGTTCAGCGCTGTACTACGCTGCCAACGTCTGTACCTGCACGCGAGCATGTTGTGCTGTGACAAAATCATGATGAATGCCCGTGAGCTGTCTACGTGAACTTCACAGCGTGATATTGAAATTATATATATGACAATGGAAGTGTCAGTCTCTATGTTGTCGACGAGTGAGTGATACAGTTTTAGCAGTTTTGCGTGACTGACTACGTGTGTATTGTGACGTCACGGGACGATTACATGTAACCTAGGGGGCAAAAGTAGTTGTTAGCAACCGCGTATTGTTTAGATAATTGCTCAATAGTGTAGGTGTTTGTGTTTAAAGGAGGGCAGTATGAAAAGTGTTTATAGTATGAGCCTAAAATTGAGTGTAGCGTATAGATCAGTAGGCGCAGGTGTACATGTTTTGGTATACATCCGCACACCAGTATTTAAAGGCAGCCATTTCACATGAACCACCATTTGCGGGTCTACAGGTAAGTTTAGTACACCTTTCCCATTGTGAAATGTCGAGCGTGGTGAAAACGCATAGAGATTTGTAATATGTTGCGAATGCCTTTGTCAGAAATGTAAGCATAAGCTTTGGTGTGAATAGTTTTTTTTCGGGGTACATGTATTTATGCGACTTTGCCCTAGTGTGGGCGGCGTAATGGCGTCTGAAGGCGCACAAAGCCGTTCATTAGTGCGTGAGCATGTAGCAGTAGCAGTGGTGGAAAGCATGTGTCGTTGACAACGGAAAGTATGAGCTGTCACGGACGTAATTGTTTTTTTTTTGGGGGGGGGGGGGGGGGGGATATGTCCCCTGCATGTTTGCAAAAGGCCGTTTTGGTCCTCTGAAGTCTTTACTGTCGAAAAAAAAAAGCTACGTAATGGGGAACAAAGACGCGTCAAGCACGAGGACCACGCGGAAACGGCCGCTCAAGCAGAAACCTGCGTCCCGTCGTTTAGACCCGCCTACAAGCTCCTCGATTGGCTCTGGCGTTGCGTGTGTGATTGGCCGTCCCCGTTGGCACTCCAGCACCAGGACGTGCAAAGCGGTCTGCTATAGTTGCTCAGGAGTCCCTGTTAATCTTAGCCTAGAAATCTAGACACCCCCTAGCGGCAGCAAATTTATTTGGCAGCTAGGTAACAGGAAACACAAAGTATGTCAGACCAATCACAGCGTGAGGGGCGGAGTCGAAAGCCGGGCTACCATGACGACAGAGTTGCAACGGTTCCGTGTTAGAGGTAAACAATGGCTGCTTCTGCTGGTGACTTTGGCTGCGACTCTTAAAGGTGCGCTATGCAACTCGGTTATTCCTCCGCTGTTTCTGGGTTTTCGCCGGAAAGGGCTCGCATTTCTCACTATAGAGCTCCCCCTGCAGCTTCGGAATAGGCCTACAACACTGTCGTAAAAACTCATTGACAACGCCCCCCACCCCCCACTTCGATAAATAAATAGTAATACACAACGAGAACCTGGATTCGGACCGCAAACAAACATGTGTGGTAGCAAGTCACTGCTAGGATAAACTCTCACTAGCTAGCAAGCTAGCCATGAAGCAACCAAGCTAAACACATACAGGGCTCACAATAAAACGGTCGAGCAAAACACATTGTTCAACAGACTCTCAAACCACATTACAAAAACGAAGTTCACCCAAGGGTAGGCTACTTACAATTTCAGCAGCAAGACAGCCAAGTCGGCGTCCGTTTTGCATTCTTCCGAGTCTCTCAGTTGACGCCATTCCGCATAAGCTCGCCCTATGTTCACTCGTGTCTGGTTTCTTTGTTTATCATAATCCTTTCTCTTATTCTTCGATTCCTCCGACCTTCCCCTCTTGGGTCTTGATGGATCCATAGTGGATTTGTCGATTGATCCAGAATTGCCTTGCAACTGACTCTTTATATTCAGCCGGACCCATGTTTGGCACCCCCGCCCAGGTCTACCGTAAAGCAGTGAAACTACAATCTGACTACATTTTCGAGGCGCGATTGGATACTTCCGCTGAGTCACATCCGTAAGTGGCCGGGACGGCCACATGAAGTTGCATGTTCTGTTTTTCCGCGGGGAACGAACAGGGGGAGATGAAACACCCACCAAACAACCCAGAAAGTGTTGTAGAACGATCAGAACGACTCTCAACCTGCATGGTTAAGGTTATTTTTGATAAACGAGTTGCATAGTGCTTCTTTAAAGACTTGAAGTTAACATTTTATTTGAGAAAAGAACAAAGAACGGCACTGAAGTCTTTCCTCGAAAAGAAATATTTATTCTGAGTTTTGATTAATTACGTAGTCAGTGCCGTCGCTCTGACTACGTCACCTTCTTCGTTGCTCTGATTGGTTGTAGCGCTATCCTATAGAGCGTAACAGTGACCGCCCCTTTTTAACAGCTCCGGTGCCGGAAGTAAATTTCCCATGCATTTATCTCGTCCAGTTTTCGTATAATCCTTATAAAAAGAGTATTAAGCCTTGAACCAAGCCAATCGTTCGTTATGGTAGTCGTGACCATATTATGTTTGATTCGGGATGAGTAGTTCCTCACTCGGTCAACAAAATCCGTTTGTTTTTTTTTTCTTCCGTTTTCCAAATTCTTTTTATGCCCGAATCAAACATAATATGGTCACGACTACCACAACGAACGATCGGCTTGGTTCAAGGCTTAATACTCTTTTTATAAGGATTATACGAAAAGTGGACGAGATAAATGCATGGGAAATTTACTTCCGGCACCGGAGCTGTTAAAAAGGGGCGGTCACTGTTACGCTCTATTGCGTGCAGAGGGAACTTGAAAGACAACCGTTTATCCTGCCCACACTGCCAATGGAGCTGAGCCAGACCTTACATCTTTCTGATGTGGGTCTGGCTTGCCAGGCTATGTTAATCTGCCACTGTAAATTGGGCGTTTGTTCTGCGTTCATTTACATTAACGTTTGAGTCGGTGTCCATGTGCATGTTTGGTAATTGGCAGCACCCAGGATGTAAATTTTTTTTTTTTTTAAATGGACATAAGCGACTTCTTTAGAAGTCAGTGTGTTACAGGAGCCTGCAACACCTGCACCGACTGCCAATAAAGCATGTACATAAAAAATTGCATATACTTCCATATAAAAATGTTTAAAAATGACAGTGGTTCTCTGACAGTCATGTAAAAAACAATTGATGACTTGAGTATTTGCACTGAATTATGCACATTTAAAAAAAAATGGTCTCCCCAACTGTGGTATTGCTGCCAGTTTGACCTGCCGACCACTGGGTGGTGCTATGTAAATGAGGTCTGTGTAACAATGATTGTGTGTTTGTCTTGTCTCAACGGGGTGTGTGCCTATGGGACTCCTAAACTGAACCATTTGGCTGAGTGTGTGTGTGTGTGTGTGTGTGTGTGTGTGTGAAGGTGTCATGTGCTGTGTCCTTTTGGAACAAAGAAAGTGAAACCTGGTCTGGAGCACCACAGATCAGAACCAGGCGTTAATTATAAGCGGTTAAACAATGACTGTTACAAACTCCCAGAATAAAGGGCAGTAGTGGTAAAGTGTTTGTGCAGTTATGTAAAGTTGCGTGAAGAATAATACCATTGTGAATGCTAGGCACAGGTGTGCGACACATTCTATTTCAGGTTTGTGTTTTTAATTTGAGGCTGCATGTGAGAGGTGTAGTATTACTTGAGAAGTGGGCTGGGCCACGTGTGTGTCAGCGACGATGTCATGTCTGCAAATAATGCATGCTGCCGCACGGGACCTGAAGGAAAGATGGCGGATGCAAGCCGTAAAGCACCTCGGTAACCACCGTAGGGGGTGCTACACACAGGGCAGGGAGGGTCGGATGGGTTTGGGATGTGTGAAATGTGCTGCACTGAACGTAGGGATGGGCGATATGGCCTAAAATCCATATTGCGATATACTGTACATTGCAGCCTCTTGCGATAACGATACATATCACGATATATAAATTATAATAAAACCATTTCAGAACAGGTTACATAGACCCTAAGGAAAGCCAAACTGCTAAATGTATTTAAGAAAGAAAAAAAGCAGTATGTAGACATACAACATTTATTGTGCAAAACTGTAATCATACAGTAAACTGTAAACATGTTGCAGATAAATAACAAAACTGGTGTCTTTTTAAGGAACAGACACTGAACTGAAAATACTTATATAAACTTATTAACTTATATAAAAACATATTTCTTACACATGAACTGTGTAGTGACTGAAGAGATGCTTCAAATGAAAACATTAAAGTGCAAAATGGAAGCACAATATTTTTTTTGGAATAAAGAAAATCCTTCCACTCTAAGGCACATATATGTAAACTAAAGAAAATGTTTCAAGTATAAAAGTCTCTTTACAGTAGTGCCATAGACAGCACAAAGTGCAAAACAATGCAGAAGGCACCAAATCAAACATCAAACCTTAAAATCAGGCACTCACTGAGATTTTGTGTTAACACCATTTGTCATTTGTTAGGCCCTAAAGATTATTCGCCAGGAACACAAGCTTGTCCACAGTCTCTGGCTTCAACAGAGACCGGTGGCATGTAATTATGTTGCCACCATAGCTAAATGCCCTTTCAGAAGGAGCACTTGTGGCCGGGATACACAGATATTTCTGGGCCAGTCTTGCCACCCTTGGAAAATTAGCTTGGTACAGCCACCACCAGTCGAGCGGGTCAGTCTCTCCATCAACCTGCATTGTCTGCAGGTAACTTTTTAGCTCCACTTCGATGGCCTTTCTGTCAGCGAGAGCGGCTGTGCCATCAGAGGCCTTTTTGAAAAAGCTTCCCAGGCTCCGTTTCACCCTCTTGGATTGACTCTCAACAGCCACTTCAGCAGCTGCAGCTTCTGTGCTTGTGTGTGGCTCTGTGACAGTTGCAGCTTGCACCTCTAACAGTGACTGAATTTCTGCTACCGCTCTGGGGCCATATTCACAAAGGATCTTAGCGCTAAAAGAAGCTCTTAACTGGCGAATTTAGGAGAAACTCCTAAAAATAATGGGCGTGTCAGTCTTAAATTTAGGACTCCTAATTTTTTTCACTAAGAGCAATTCACAAAGGATCTTAGGCCTAAAAGTAGCACCTAAGTCTAGGAGAGCTTAAAAGTCCTTGAGAGGACTCCTAACTCACTAAGATCTATTCACAAAGAATCGGAAAATAGCTGCGAGACGAAACGTTTTGGAGACAATGGAAGACTGTGAATTGATCAAGAGATATCGGCTAAATCGTGAGGGTATAAAACTTGTTGTGGAATTAGTGCGGGATGCAATAACATCCCCGACTAACAGGAATAACTCGATTAGGAAATAAAATGTTTGGCAACACGATATTTAGCAACGAGGAAAATGCAACTTTGCAATGCCGACGATTTAGGAATATCGCAACCATCAGTCAGCCATAAACCGAACCATCAACGCGCTCCATAGACCACATATCAATTCAATTAAATTCAAACTTTATTAAGGACACATCTCATGAAAGGTCCATAACACCAACACAACACAATAATAATAAAATAATAAAAATAGAATAAAAAATACATACACACACACACACACACACACACGATTCCACAATGATCATATAGGCCTATTTACATACAGGCTAGAAGAGCTGACAGAGCAGTTCAAAGTTGGTTAAGGCTGGTTAAGGCTGAAATAATACCATTAATATCATCCAACAGTTTATCCGGTTTCCTTTGGACAATCAACAACTACACAGGAGGATCAAAGCCAACTTCATGGCATGCAGGTATGCCCGGTGTGGTCTGTGCTATTGACGGGACGCACATACAAATAATTGCGCCATCAAAAGATGAGGACGTGTTCGTCAATAGAAATGAAAGTAGCCTACATTCCACCAACACGCAGATTGTTTTTGATGCAACTTTTAACATTCTTGATGTTGTTGCAAAGTGGCCTGGGTCTACCCATGATCCGCGTATTTTAATGGGGAGCGGTCTGAGGCAGCTTTTTGAGAGGCACCGTGTACCAGTTGGGTGTCACTTGCTGGGTGACAGCAGCTATCCCTGCAAGACGTCTTGACACCTCTCAATCCACAACCGGGAGCACAGTTAAAGTATAACATGTAAGTGATTACGCGGATTACGCGTAGTCCTATGCGTAAAAAACATCGTATTAGCTCTTTGTCGCCTTTTATTTGTTGAATCCATATTTATTATTGTTTACTGTTTTCCTCCATATATGTTAGGGCACACAAAAATACACGAAATCTTGTGGAGAGAGGATGTGATCACAGTGATCACTGTATGCGCCATTCTCCACAACCGGTATAGGCTGTTATTTAAAGTGTTGAATAGTGGAGATATGCTCATTGGATTTAATTGCCTCCTTGAATTAATGCAATTTACGTATTTTTATTGTTTGCTTTTTCTCTCTCTTTAACGTGCATATAGGCTACAACGTCATTATTGTGGTCTGCATAAACTTGTCGTCATGCGTGTAATCTGCTAACTGCACTGTCCATAACTATTTGATAGGAATGTCTAGCCGAGGCTACTTCCTTGTTCTTCGGTGATTCAGTGGGCTCGTTTCCACAGAGACCGCCTGCTCTGAACAACCAATCACCGGACTGACCGCTTCCAAACTCGTGCACGAGAATCGACGTAATCCATAGCAACGGCGCGTCACTCTTAGTGATTTATCCTTAGTATGAGTAGGTCTCAGCGGCTTTGTGAATAACTTTTAAGAAAAAACTCCTACGTAAAATGTTTTAGCGCGAGTTAGGAGCACTCCTAGCGGTAAGATAAAATGCTTTGTGAATACGGCCCCTGGTCTTCATGAAATCTTTGCGGTCATCTGCTATATATGCATCTTTAAACCGTGGGTCGACCAATGAGGCCATGTCCAGCAGGTCAACCGTTTCTGGGTCCGAGTACTTCTCGTTTAAGTACTCTAGGATGACTCTTTTCATGTCCTTGGTCAGCTCTGTGTCATCATCAGCTGGAGCAAGAACAGTGTTGTTGAAAAGATGGAGAACCGGTTTGATGTACGACACACTGACATACTGTTCTCCAGATAGCGCGTCTGTGAATTCCAGCAGTGGGCCGAGGGTCTTGCTTATAGATTCCAAGACATCTGTATCTTGCCAAGTGGGTACCAGGTGTCTGGTTTTCCTATCTGCTTTCAGTACCTGTGATAGGGCCTTCTCTTGTCCAAGCACCCTCTGGATCATCATCTGGCGTGACCCCCACCTTGTAGGTGTTTCTGTGATGAGCCGATGTAAGGGAAGATTGTGCTCTGCCTGGGCTTTCTTCAACGCTTTTCTTTTTTTCCAAGAGTGGGAAAAGGAACTCACAATCTTCTTGCATAAGGCAACAGCACGGTCAATTCGGGGGTCTTTCACACTTTTTTCTGTTGACAAATAAGATATTATTAGTTAATTTCATCTCTCTATCACACACTCTCACTCACACACACACACACACACACTACTTAAAGGGGAAATCCGGTGTAAAATGGTTGTGGGATATGTTTAATATGATAACGAGTTCGAACGTTCATAATATTATTATGCACAACATGTTTTAACTTACCGATGGCGAGGTGCAATCTGTGTCCGAAGCATTGCAGCCTGGTCCAGTCATTCAGAGATGCTGCTTTGACCACGTTTGATCCATTATCGGTAGTGATGCACACTTGGCGTTCTTCTTTAAAACCCCATGACTCAAGTGCTTCCTTGAGTCCTTGTGCTATCTCCTCGGCCGTATGTTCAGCGGGGAAATACGACGTCTGCAAACATCGACTGCCAAGATTCCAATCGTCCGTTATATAGTGAATGGTCAGGCTGAGGAAAGGCTCCATGGTACGGCTCGACCACAGGTCCGTAGTAGTGGCAAAGTATTTCAAGTCACACAGCTCTTTTTCAACCTTTTCACGGAGCTCGGCATACAATTTTGGCATCTCTGTTTCTGTAACGTATTTGCGGCTGAGCACCTCGTATCGTGGATCAATAGCTCTGATCATGGCTTTAAAGCCGCGTCTCTCTACTGTTTGAAAAGGGACCATGTCCTTACACAAGTAAACAGTTATGGCCCTTGTAATTTCAATCCATCGCGGGCTGTTTCTATTGTAAGGAGTACCTTTTGAAAATGACTGTTGGATGGAGGACTGGATCAGTTCCTGTTGTTTTTGTCCTGCGTTCTTCCGACTGGAGCTTGGCTTTGGCTGCATTGCCTGGCACTCTTGATATTCAATGGCATGTTTAGCTTTGAGGTGGTAGAACAGATTTGTTGTGTTGCCGCTCTTAGCCAGTACTGTTGCCCCACACACTCTACATAGTATCTCTTTCTGCTGCTCGTCAGACGGCTTAATTCGCCTTCAGCCATGTTTATCAGATGATAATTTCTCGGGTCGCGGGAAGATTGCGTCATCAACATGCGTTATCACGATAGAGAATAGAATAGAAAATCTCGAAATCTCGCCATTTTTTATCGTTTATATCGTTTATATCGCGTATTCCTAACTGAACGTATTTGTGTTGCTATGTTGTGAAGTCTCTGTGTATTGTGTATTTATGTATGTATGTCCAAAAAGCCATGCACAGGCTGCTAAAACAGATTGCCTATAAAGTATCTATGTAGTGACGATGCGAGTGCATTTGTAAGAAACGCCCCTGGTGTGCGAGTAGTCAAATGTGCAAGATCTAAATGTGTGCGTTTATGTCTGGCAGATGTAGTAGCATTGGAAAAGTGTGCTGTGCTCCAATTTGTGGGGTTTGTTTGACGGATTGTAATGTCAGAGGTGTCATTTACATTAAGGGTTGAATGGGTGTCCATGTGCGTGTTTGGTAATTGGGTGCAGCCAGGATGTTTTTAAAAAAAAAAGGTGGCCATAAGCCGCTTCTTTAGAAGTCTAAGTGTGTTACAGCAGCCTGCAACACCTTCGCTGGCTCCCAATAAAGCATTTACATAAAAAAGTGGATTTTCTACCATATAAAATGACAGTGGTTCTCTGTGACTACTAAAGTGAGTTGACTACTAAAGGTATGGTTATATTTTATATCTACCATATGACCAATAATTAGGGTCATACTAATCTTGGTGCCTTTCTGCTAAAGTATAACAGAATCATGAGATATAAGCAGAGGCATATAATTCTAAAAGCAACTACTCATAATCAGAATGAGTACGTTGTTGGTGACATGTGTAGAATAAATAGTGTGAGATCAGTTGGTTGCAAAGTGCAGGTCATACGATAGTAAAGAACAGGCAGGTTGGCCTCTGTACATGCTGGGAGTCAGATACCACGAGAACGAGGTGGGAAGACGTCAACAGCCAGCCCTTGTTATGACGTTTTCACTGTGTATATAACATCCTGGGTCAGGGATAGTTGGTGCTCAGACTTCGTGAACTGGCACACACACTTTGTTGTCTGTCAGGGAAACATAGTTGGACCCAGATATGTGTCCAACTATGAACAAATGTTAAGGCAGCTATGTGGGAGGGTTGATGGTTCAATTTGAAGGGAGGGAGTTTGAACCATGGGCGTGGGGTGGCCAGGGGGACTAGTGGGTTTATGTCATTGCTACCTGCCTCACACTGCTGGTTTCTCTGGAAGCTAAGCGGGGCTGGTCTGGTCCATCCTTGGATGGGAGATGAGATGGTGCTGGTAGAGGTGTTGGAGGGCCAGTAGGGGGTGCTCATCCCTCTGCCTATGCGAGATCCCCAATGCCCCGGGACGGAGATGGGGACTCTGTCCTGTCTAGAGCACCGTCTTTCGGATGAGACGTTAAATCTGAGGTCCTGTCTCCCTGTGGTCACTAAAAGATCCCGTGGCACTCATCCCAAGAGAAGGGGTGCTAACCCCGGTGTGCCGGCCAAATTCCCAACCTGGCTCTTGTACCATCATGGCCACCTAATCATCCCCTGGTCTCTAATTGGATAGTTTCATTCCTCACCTCTCCACTGAGCCAGTGTGTGGTGAGCGTTCTGGCGCATACTGGCTGCCATGCATCACCCAAGTGGGTGCTACACACTGGTAGCGGATGTGTCATATCCCCCCCCCCCACACACACACACTATGTCAGCGCTTTGAGTATCTTGTAAAGCGCTATATAAAGGCAATGGATTATTATTATTATATGTTGTTTTTATCGACTGCTTTTATATTCACTGCTGAACCCTCTGAAGGTGTCGTGGGCCTATCAGCGAAACACCCAAGAAGGAGGGCGCCCACTTGATAACCCAAGGATACCATCACTCACTTGACCTTCCCACAGAGTCGCATTGGTGCCTCATGTATGTTATAGGGATATCAACATCTTCCTACACAACAGATCTTATATGTTGTTTTTTATCGATGTGTTTGTTTCCATGTATTGTTTGTGTCCATCGAGGACCACTTTAGAAATAAGTGTTTTAAGTAATGCTATAAGTGCTATCCTCTGGGATTATTGTATCTTGATACTCCTTGAAGTTGTTTGTACTTTTAAATTCCTAATAAAAATCAATCAATCCTTCACCCAGACTTCCTGCCCGCTGGAACCCAAACCTAAGCCACTGATGTTCCACTCACCACAGTTACTGGAGGGAAGGCTCCAATGCTGGAGAGGTGGGAGGCTCAGATTGAAATAGGGACCCACTCAGCCTGCCAACCAGTCTGGGTCGCTGAAGTAAAAGAGAGCTGTTTACTTGTGTGCAGCAGGGGTGACACTAGACTTCAGAGCACGTAACGTTCGAAGACAGGACGTCCATCCCATTCCTGAATGATCCCCACACTTCAGAAATGGCCGACAGGGTATGTGGGAACAGTTATGCAGAGGGGGACCTACCATGTTCTTCTGGTCCCCCACAATGGGAGGCCCCTTTTGCAGAAAGCCCTCTTCCACTATCCGACAACTACCCCAGAACCAGAAGCACACACCCTGTCACATCTTTCTGCAGTTGTAGGGACTGCAAAGGTGTGGTCCCCATCTCTGCCATCTCTCCAGTACAACTGTCCGAGGCATTTGGGAGAAGAATCGGGAAGGTCTAACCTCTGAGAAGCGGGATAGATTATGGAACCTCCTGTATGAGTATCGACATAGTTTTGCCACTGGCCCCAATGGCGTGGGTCGAACGTATTTGGTTCAGCACTCTATCAATACAGGGGATGCACAACCAATCCATCAGCGGCCGAGACGATTGCCCAAAGCCCGCCAAGCTACTGCTGACCAGATGATACAGGAGATGAGGGATGCTGGCATTATCGAGCCATCAGAAAGTCCATGGGTGTCACCAGTTGTAATGGCCAAGAAAGACAGGAGCTCTAGTTTCTGCGTCGACTACCAACCGCTGAATGACAAAACTGTGAAGGACTCCTACCCTCTGCCGTGGATAGACGAGTCCCTCAATTTCATGGCTGGTTCAGCATGGTTCTCCTCATTAGACCTCCAGAGTGGGTACTGGCAGGTGGCCATGGCCCCTGAGGACAAAACCAAGACCGCCTTGACCACAGGGTGCGGCTTGTGGCAGTTCACCACCATGCCATTTGGGCTATGCAACGCCCCGGCCACATTTGAAAGGCTGATAAATAATAATAATAATAATGGATTTTATTTTAAAAAGCGCCTTTCAGGTCACTCAAGGACACTGTACAAGAATACATTAAAATCACACAGTTAAAATAAACAAACACAGGATAAGAGACATAATAAGGAAGGATCAACATAATAAGGTAAAATAAATAGGGCAAGTATGGCAGTATGACATTAAGGATTATTTTGACAGAGGAATGATGGAAAAGGTCCTCGTGGATATGCCCCCAGAATGCTGCCTTGTCTACCTGGATGATCTCTTTGTCCATGGGCCATGTTTTGACTCAGCATTTAAGAGCCTGATGGAGGTACTGGAGCGGATAATGTGTGCAGGCCTGAAGCTTCACCTTGGAAAGTGCAGCTTTCTGCGGCAGGAGGTCGTCTTCTTGGGGCACAGGATCAGTGGAGCTGGCATCATGACAGAACCAGACAAGGTAGCAGCTGTCGGATTGACCTACCCCCACTGACGTCCACCAGCTGAGATCCTTCTTAGGACTGGCATCCTATTACAGGCACTTTGTGGCTGGGTTCTCCACTGTAGCTGCCGCCATGTTCGACTTACTGCGCAAGGACACACCCTACGAGTGGGGACCACAACAGAATGCAGCCTTCCACAAGCTGAAACAGGCCTTATGTACGGATCCAGTGCTAGTTGTACCAAACACGGAGTTGCCATTTATCCTGGACATGGACACTAGCAACACAGGTCTTGCCGCAGTACTCTCGCAGCTGAATCCCGATGGAGAGCAGGTTGTTGCTTACCACAGTCGTACCTTGGATAAGTCAGAGAGGAACTATTGTGTCACTTGCAGGGAACTCTTGGCAGTGATCGAAACAGTAAACCATTTCAAACATCCTCTGCGGCCTTCCATTCACCATCCGCACTGATCATGTGGCTTTGAAGTGGCTCATGTCCTTCAAAGAGTCAGAAGGAGAAGTCGCCAGCTCCAAGCTTTTCAGTTCACCATACAGCACAGAGCCGGTGAGAGTCACACAAATGCAGACAGCCTCTCCCGCCGACCGTGTGCCCCAGGCTGTCAACACTGCAACCGGGCTGAAGAACAGGAGGCAGCTGACCTACAGACAGGAGAGGTGATCTGTCGAGCTCTATTACCCAATGATGTAAGGGGTGGAGTGAACTGCAAACTGAAGACCCTGACCTTAAAATGGTCATCCAACCGGCCGCCCTGGGAAGATGTGGTGGCGTAGTCGGCCACAATCAGAGGCCTGTGGTCCCAATGGCCTAGGTGGGAGCTGCAGGAAAGAGTCGTGAAGAGGTGCTCCGGCCTCATGCTTCCCCATACCAGCAGAGGGAACCGGTACATACTGGTCGCCAATGACTACTTTACAAAGTGGCCAGAAGCATACCCCCTTCCTGACCAAGAAGCAACAACCGTGGCCGAAACCTTGGTGCAAGGAATGTTCAGCCACTTTGGAACACTCTCTGAGCTCTACTCCGACCAAGGGCGGAATTTTGAATCGCAAGTATTTGCTACTATGTGTAGCCAGCTTGGCATCCAAAAGATGAAAAAAAAAAAAAGAAGCACCCCACTTCACCCACAAAGCGATGGGCTGGTGGAGCGGTTCATGCAGACCTTAAGTACCCAATTAGCACTCACCACTACCCCAGATCAGGGTGACTGGAACCTGCAGCTGCCCCTCATCCTCATGGTGTGCCACAGTGCGGTCCAAGAATCCACTGGTTGTACTCCTGCATTGTTGATGTTGGGCAGGGAGCTTAGAATGCTGCCGGAGCTGGCCTACAGACAACCACCCAATGCACCAGATGCAATTGTCCTCCTGAAGATTTTGCAATTATTACATTTTCCGAATTTGGTGGAGATGCTGGCCCGAAGTATGCCAGACAGTTACAGGACCGCCTGGAAACAGCCCACAGATTTGCCAGACACCAGACACAGCAGGCGGAGGTCCGTTAGAAGCGATGTTATGACACGCATGTCAAGGGGCAGGACTTCCAGGCTGGGGACCTCGTCTGGGTGTATGGACCTAAGAGAGTAAAAGGCCACTGCCCCAAGCTGGACAGCACCTGGGTTGGCCCCTGTTACGTGGTCGAGAGAGTTGGTGAGGTCGTGCACAGAATCAAACTGGCTCCCAGAGGTCGCACAGTTGTATTGCACCGGGATAGGATGGCGCCATACCGGGGAAATCAGCAACCAGCCTTCCCTGTGACACCTACATGTCCACACAGCAATCCTACATGATATTGTAGTTTTGCTTTTTGCGTTATTAAAATAACACTGTAGAAATGAAAAGAAAAAACGATAATTTTATAAAAACACGATTCTGCCAGTTTCCACCAGCTCAGATTCAGCAGGAAAAGATACGCACTATATGAATTCACTTTTTTTCTTCTCTGAATATACGTTCGGAAAACCGAACCATTATCCGAAGCTTGGAATTAGGTATCCGATTGGTCCTTCAGCCAACCAGCACTGCAAGCCCCACCCCCAAAGTTCCTGTACTTTTGGAAAGTACTACCCTCCGAGCAGGGACTTTTTGTACTAACCCTGTACTGCAGAGATATGCTACTCCTTTAGACCGCGGTGGAAACACAGACAACGGGCTGAAGGAACCTTTTAGTTTTTTTAACAGTTCCTGGGACTAAATGTTCTGGGTACTTTGGATGGAAACACGGCTTAGGCCGCATTCAGACCAAATCAGGCATTGCGGCGATTAGCGGGTTGTGCGGCGGTGTAGGAGTGGCTCATTTTTGTGAGTCATTGTCACATGATCCAAGCGACTGCACGGCGATTCACGTCTTTGCACTCTCTCGTGGCAATGTTGTAAATCTCTGGAAAAGACATCACAGCGGTGATCAGTCGCTCTTCCATCTTCGCTCGTCTGTTTCAACTTTTCGGCATCCCCTGCGGTCCCCACCGCCATGCTACATGTGCCCGAGCCTGAAAACAGTTTGTGCTCTACAACTATTCCTTGAAGAGCACAAGTATTCCTGTGTCCAACAGTATTAAGACTACCATGTTTCTATAGGACACTAATATAATAAATAACACTTTGAATTTTAAAGGCTGATACTTAAAAGGTGCTGTAGATAAGATTTAAGATCTATAATTTGAGTGTACTCTATTATAAATGGCATAGCCATCCATCAGCTATTAGTGAACGAAATGCGCTATGATTTTAGATTTAGATTTCAATTTAGACTGCTCCCTGCTCATTTCCGGCCAATCGACCATCTGTTCACTGATTGGTTGGGGGAAACCATCAATCACAGGTGTGACAATGCAACACTTCTCAATGGCGGAGAAATTTAGGGAGGGAGGGAGCAGAGGAAAGGGACTTTTTTGGCTTTAGTTAAAAAAATGTTGCTCTTACACATTTCTTCCCTCTCTATTTACAATTCTCAAGTCTTATACTGCAGCTTTAAAGGCTGATATTGGTCAAATTCAAAGGAAAGGAGGATCAAATAAAAATACAAAATGACATTTAACAAGGTAAGCTTGTCCTACAAAATATACATTTTGTTACTGTAGGCTACTGTTTCGATTCCTAACATTTAGCACATACAGGTATATCAGTAGTGCATCCGTAACACAAAACAACAAATACCTGTCTTCCCATAACCATGATGATGATAATGAATAGTGTAATGATAATGAATCACAATTTTACTAACTTGAAATGCTGTTTGCTAGGATGCATTTATTTGCTGACTGTTTGGCCAACCTAGATTAATCAGGACAACCCAATGAAAGATTAACCTCCAGGGGTTTCAGACACCCTTTGTGTGGGAAACAGTACCAGAACAAGCTTGCCGTACACTACACACACACTAGAGTTCCAGTGATGCATTCAATATGGTTGTAAACGGATGGCTATGTTCAAAATCAGCTACGTGTGACAAATAAGATTGTTCAGGAGCAATGTGAACAGCACAAAGCACATGGAATCTGATCTTTTCTAATCAGATTTGGCCCACTTCTCAATGTGCTTCTAAATATGACATCTGATCTCAGGCCATGCAACTGAAATGTAACAATATATGTTAAATGTCAGATCTTTGAAAACATTGTGAGCATTTAGGCATGCAACGTAAATGTCGCCTAAAAGCAATGTCTAGTGTGATGCGTTTAGTGGTGCATATATTGATAGCAATAGAATGTTTTGATGACTAATGTATTATTCTAACACGAAACTTAAAACAATTTTAAAAAATCGCCCTCTGTCAGCACCAATTGGTTTTAGTAGATAGGTCATACTGCTTACTGTTAATAACCTTTTGACCTTTATGGAACAAGGACAAAACAAACCCAAAAGCATAGCCGTGAGAGAGCGAGAGCACCCATGCGTGTGTGTGCGTATGTGTGTCACAATGAGTGTGTTCCCAGCAGCAGATCAGCGTGTCACAGTGACTAGCAGCACAAAGCGAGCTGCGCTTCCTCGTCCCAGCGGACCACCGGGAGAACAGTAGAGGAGGCCGGCTTCATTGTGTCGGGGAACAAGAGAGGGGTCTGTAGCATGGGGGGGGGCAGGTCTGCAATTAAACAAAAGAAATGCAAAGAACAGTAGGTTTTTTTTGTGTTCCGTTTTTATTGGCAATGTTTATTATCTTTTCCAGTTTTGGATGTGAAAAGCATTAATTTTCTTTTAATTAAATATCTTTTTTTTATTAAAGTAAAGCAAAAAAGGGGGGAAAAAAAGTATTTACATGTTTTGTTTTTCAATTATGAACCGGTAATCGTTGACTTGGGTGTGTGGGAGAGAGGGAAATTACTACACCTTCTGCCAGCTGAGGAGAGAAAAATATAAATAGGGGGGGGATAACGGACATTCTTTCGGGGGGGTGGGGGGGAACATTACATGGAGTTACATTTGCATTTCATCTTGGAAAAAGAAAACAAAAATATCTATAATATATATATTTATATATATTTACAGAACTCTCCTGAAATGCATTTCCACTAATGGAAGCAGAAAAGGCCTTAGGATTCGTACTGTTCCAACTCTGTTTTTTCTCCATGACATTTTCTTTAAGTTGATTTCTTTTTCTATCTTCTATATATCATTTGATTTATTTTGTAATTTTGCTTCAAGTTTTAATAACGATGATATCTGAATGCCTAAAAACTCCATAAATAGGCTGGGTGGGGATGCCCCCTCCCAGAGTCCCCCAAATGTAGGAGACGAGCAGAAACCAGACACACACACACACAAGTGGGTGGGAGGCAATCGGGGGGTGGGCGTGGTTACATGGTCATAAGGACAGCATTGTCAGCTCCCCAGCAGCAAAAAACTTCCACAAATGTCCATCGGCCCCCCCCACCCCCCGTCAGTCACCAGCACAATAACTCTCCTGTTCACCGCAGCAACCAGACACGAAACCCGAAAAAAAAAACAAAAGCAAGAAAAACCAAACACCCTAAACCATTAAGTTTCTCTTCTGTATGCCTTCCTTTGTTTTATTTTTATTTTCTTATTAAAAAAGAGAAAATAAAGAAAGCACTCCCCAAATTTATCAGTCACCTCAAGAGTGAAAAAAAAGTCAAACCACCTACACACGCTTATCAAGTAGACGACACGCCTCGCACCCCCGTGTTACTGCTCAACTGTCACAATCTGTGAAGTAAATCATCCAAAAAATAAATAGATGTGAGCAGCCAGTTTTTTAATGCATGTTTTTTTCTGTCCTCAGTCATTAAGCAAAATGACTTGAATAGTGTCACTGTGTTTAAAACAGGAAATAAAACCTAAAAAAATACTGAAGTTGTAATCGCAAAACGTCCCTTTCTCTTCTTAGCAATCTGTCTCGCACTTCTTTTCTCAGTCAAATCATTGGGTTTCGTTAGTTTAAGCGGACATCGAGCAGCGCAAGATATTTTTTCTCCTAAGAAAATAAAAACAAAAAAAGCCAAAAATAAACAAAAACAAAAAACAAAAAAAGGAGATCGAAGTTCGATCCGTAATACAATCTCTCCCAGTTGAAGAATTTTTTTCTTGTTTTTTTTCTGTTTATGCAGAAGGTTTTTTAATGGATTCAGCGTCCTCTGAATCGTTGGCTCTCCCAGCACATCTCTTCTTCTAGTTTTGACTATTTATATATTTGTATGTGACAATCCCTCCAGGGGGCGCTGGGTGGCTTTTAGCTGTTGTCAGACTCAATATCGGCCTCCCGGAGCCATGTGAGGAAGGTGGTGACCGACTTGAGAGCCACGCCTTTGCCCTGCTGCTCAGCCGGGTCCTTGCTGGAGCCCCACTTCTCGAAGGCCTCCTCCTTGATCACGTCCTCGTCGTACAGTGCATCGAAGAACATCCGCAGCAAGTCTAGAGAGCAAGAGAGAGAGAGCGAGCGAGAGGTTGAATATGGTATGAATGGTATAAATGGATACATAAAACATGACTGAAATGGATGCCACGTCTCACAAATCAGACTTAATAATCTAACAAAACATGAAACAAGGCGTAGCGCCGCCCCTTTCAGTTTTTTGTTTCCGGCCCAGGCTCTGTTAACGTCTCCCCCTAGAACAGTGGTTCCCTATCTGTGGGGCACGGCCCTCTAGTGGGGAGCGGAGGTACTGCAGGTGGGGCGCGAGAGGCCTTTCAATTGAAAAAAAAAATCATGAAAAAAAAATAAAAATCATGGCGGATTACTAAAAGGGATCGAATGGTTCAAGTTTAAAAAAACCAAAGAGATTTACATTCAAATAAATAAAATAAAATAAATGTATACATGCTATGTCTTTCCTCCAATCAGTAGTAGCCTATACGAAATCGGAAGTCCTGCTGCTGATATTCCTTCCTTCCTAACTTTGGCGGGGTATATATGTAGGGGTATATATGTATATGTGTACATACCTACATATATGAATATATGTAGGTATGTATAATAAATGTTCAATGTATTTAGGCCTACCTGTCATTTATGAGTGAAGCAATGTTGAATTTATGTATAATACATGTATTTTATTCCAATCAAACCAATAAAAAAAGGAATGCTTAAAACAAATCAATGAATGTTTATGAATTCAATGTGCCAACCTATGTAAATCAAAATGTAGGCTTAGCACACATATGTTGGAACAGTTTGTGATTTAAAAAAATAAAATGCGTTGACAAAATGTGTCTCAGAGATATAAATAGGCTAAAAGTTTGGGTGGGCCTCGGAAGATTTTCAGAATTGAATTTGGGCCTCAGCAGTCAAAAGTTTGGTAACCTCTGCCCTAGAAGTTCTGCTATAACAGTAGGACTGCTGGATCCGAGATTAGATGCCATATAACATTCTTTTGTATACAATTTCGTAAAAACAAACAATTAAATATACATACTATTGTATTATCTTACTTTTGGCTGGATAGCAGCTTTGATTTGTCAAAACGTGTAATAGCTACATTGGTCCACAGCACAAAACGTAGTAGTTTCACAATAACGGCTCTAAAATTGTGACATGGCTATGTTTTTTTGGCCTATTCTTTTCTTTTGGCCTGCATCCATGTCACGTGACCATCAAGCTTCGGTCTGACAAGGCGAAAACAAAATGGCTGATATTCCTTCTATTCTCAGTGGAAAATGCAATATTTTAAATAGTTTCGGGATTAAAATGCGTTTTGATAACATTTATAGTGAGAAATGTGCATTTTATTTTCATAATCTTCGTTCAGTGAATGTATATGTTTAGTTTGTTAGTTATTATGTATTCTTCCTGCCCGATCGGTACTGCGCATGTGTAACTCTCAACAAAGATGAAAAAAAAGTGAGATGGCTCACAGAATAGATGACATGACACCGTAGCCAAACGCTCCCTTCCGTTTCAGAAGCGGAGTGTTATGGTCGCTGATTTTGTTGACTTGCTCTGACCCGGTATCATGCTTTTTCGGGCGCATTGTCACGAAAATTTAAACGTGGCCCTCTTTCACATGAAAGAGATGCCAGGTCCGTGGCTCACTCCCAAGTGTACTTGACCTCAAGGTCACCCTCCAATTACACCACTTCCTGTTGGGCTAGATCCTACCAAATGTATAATTTGAGTCGAGTTTAATGCCCTGATTCATATAAAAGACACCCCATGTCTCCATCTTATTCCCAAGTCATTCTAGGCCCCTATTAATGGTGTGTTTTTTTCCATCATCTGATGACCTCTGCACAACCCATTTGAATCACTTCCTGTTGGGCTAGAGCCACCAGATTGATTATCTTATACTAGGGATGCACAATAACTTTTTAAAAACCGATACCGATAACTTTCAGCTCCTAAAGGCCGATACCGATAACCGATAAAACACATACATATATATATGATCATGACTTAAGATCATGACATTAATACTATGAACAAACCCAAAAAAACTTTTGACTTTTAAATGGAGATATTTATTTTTCCCCAATGAAAAACTATTGGCAAGCCCCTTGAACTGATGCAAATACGCCGATGTGTGCAAGTCCCGGTAGCTTCTTTGCGGCTGGCTTTAAGCCTAATTTATACTCCTGCGTAAAGTGCTCTACGTCAGTTACGGAGAGCCCTCTACGTCGCCGGAGAGCCTGTCTCTGTTGTCTCCGGCTGCATGAAATATTTTTTAAGTGTCCGTCACTCCGTCAAGGGACAACGGAGATGGCAAGGGCTGCGATTGGTCCTCTAAAAACGCCATCACCCGCTTCACAAAGACAATCGTGACATGTTATGGAAAGTGGCTGACGAGGACCAGGATGACGCGATGCACGACATATACACTATGCTCTATGGATGCATAAAGCTCCAGAATGCCAACCCAACCTACTTGAACCTAGAACTTAAAAGAGACAAATTGCACTACATGGGTGTAAATAGTTTGTTTTTAGCAATTACGTTTTTTTACTTTTAAAGCATTTCATTTTTTATTATAATGTATCCCCTTTTAACTACCCTTCTTAACTATTTATCCCTTTTGTACTTGTTTACTTGTGTGAAATGTTGTGTGAATCTTGTGTGAAATCTTGTTTACTTTGCACCTTGTTTGTTTTGCGGGCGGGAAATTGCA
The DNA here is from genome assembly GCA_030340625.1 of Merluccius polli. Classification (NCBI taxonomy): domain Eukaryota; kingdom Metazoa; phylum Chordata; class Actinopteri; order Gadiformes; family Merlucciidae; genus Merluccius; species Merluccius polli. Next base: position 28,928 of record JAOPHQ010005440.1, read on the forward strand.
TTGCGTATCCGGCACCACAACGGAGAACTATGAGGGCTCGAGGGGTCTCCGTGGTTACGCAGTTGATAGCGCATTACGCAGTTGTAGAAGTATAACCACTGCTTTAGGTTGCTAGCGTCTTTAGCAGCCCGGGCGTCCTCATATGCTTTCTATGTTTCAGGTGACTTATCAGGTTTGACGTATTGAATCTACTTTTAACAGTTGTTACAAATAACAAGCGACCTGTCTTCTTCAGAAACTTCCCACACAATCGACGCCATGTTGTCTGTTTTCAAACATAAGCACACTGCGCTGCATTCACAGCGTGACGGAAATTCCCCGTTCCCATGCTTGCTAGTCGTTCTTTCGGCCTTTTTAAGTTCATGTTTCTATTGTTTATGTGTAACGTGTAGAAATACTATGGATATCAATTCAAGTCAGCAACTACCAAAATGATGACCGAGTAACGAGTTATTTTCCGACATGAGGCAGACAGAGTTTTTCTGATTATGCCAACGTCACTTGAACGCAGCATTCACTGCAGGCCATTCAGGTGTCCCAGTGGGAGCGGGGCGCTGCCGCGCTGGCAACATCATATATATTATTATGTTATCGGGTCTATTCGTCATGATATTGGACTTATCAGAATGACGTAATCATTTCTGTTATAATTATCGTGCACCCCTATCTCATACGTCACATACAGTATAAGATGATCAATGTGGTGGCTCTAGCCAAACCGGAAGTGATTTTAATGGGTCGTTCAGAGGTCATCAGAAGATTAAAGAAATGGGGGGAAATGACTTGAGGTGGAGACCTGGGGTCTCTTTTATATGAAAGAGGGGCTAAATGACATAAGAATATGAATTTGGTGACTCTAGCCCAACCGGAAGTGACTCAAAAAGCATCATCGAATGCTCCATTGAAACGCATTGGAGATAAATGTTGATGCTATAAATTCATATAAATTTGTAGGAAAGAGATAGGAACTTGGCCTCTGGACCAGTCAACCAGGGGGTGCCTTGAGATCGCTTGGTGAAAATCTCAAGCCTCTCAGCCAAAAGGGGGCCAACGCCTCCCATTGCCTCCCATTGCCTCCCATTGCCGTTGGATCAAAAGTACGCCACGTAATAACGGGCCGCAGATCGCCCCTCGGGATCACAGAGGGCCAATATTCGGTGTGGGGGTCCAAGTCTAAATTTGGAGGATCTAGCCTAACAGGAAGTGACCGAATAATCTGCTACACTGCCACCAAGTGGACAAAAAAATGGACAACCCACGAAAATTAATCTATTGAATCATGCTCTGGGACACGATTTAATTTTCGTGACAATGAGCACGACAAAGCGTGATACTGCGTTGGAGCAAGTCAACAAAATCGGTGGCCATAACGCTCCGCTTCTGAAACGGAAGGGAGCATTTGGCTACAGTGTCATGGCGTCTATTCTGTGAGCCATCTCACTTCTTTTTCATCTTTGTTGAGAGTTGCACATGCGCAGTACCGATCAGGCAGGAAGAATTCATAATAACTAACAAACTAAACATCATATACTTTCACTGACCGAAGATTGTGAAAATAAAATGCACATTTCTCACTAAAAATGTTATCAAAGCGTATTTTATTGCCGAAACTACCTTAAAATATTGCATTTTCCACTGAGAATAGAAGGAATATCAGCCATTTTGTTTTGCTTTGTCAGACCGAAGCTTGACAGTCACGTGACGTGGACACAGGCCAAAAAACATAGCCATGTCACAATTTTAGAGCCGTTATTGTGAAACTACTACGTTTTGCGCTGTGAATCAACGTAGCTATTACACGTTTTGACGTGAGACTGGGTTGACCACAGACACCTGACAACACCGCATTGTTGGCCAGAATCAGCCCTGAGGCCGTGATTGGTGCATCCGAGCTATAGGGCTTGTACGTCATGATCGGTGCATCCTAGCTATAGGGCTTGTACATCATGATCGGTGCATCCTAGCTATAGGGCTTGTACATCATGATCAATAATAGGGCTTGACCGCCTCCATGTTGGAAGCTTAGGAGCACTGAAATGTTAGTTATTGTGTTGGTAGTGATGATTTTTTGGTCATTGTTTAGTAATTAATCGTGAAATGATTTGTCATTATGGGGAGACACTGTTGTGTTTGAAACAGCATTTCTCATGCAAGATGTGGCAAAACAACGTTTTCATTAGCCTAGGTTACGGTATATTTACGTTGATTTAGGATTTTACAGTACTACAACTCGCTTGAATCCTCTCAATATGGCAGGTCACCACCAACAAAAAATCCCATGATACATTCTGATATACAAGCCCTATGGCAACACTAGGTGGTACACATAGGGAGAGGCAGCCTGAACTCACTGGCAGGTTGCTCCAGCTCTACCATGAGTGCTTGCAGGGCGTAGAGGGCCTGCAGCTCCTTCTGCTCTGTGTTCAGGTACTTCTGCAGCACCTCTGCTAGGCTGCTGATCTGCTTTGCCTCCACCTTGTAGGGGCTCTCATCTGGCAACACCAAGCACATCAGAAACCGCCATCACACACACACAGACACACACACACACACACACACACAGGACTATTGCCATTTCATTTATTTCGTTGACGTCATGTTACGTGTAAGCTGGCATGCTGTTTTCACCAGTGTGATGGCTGTAATATGGTTCAACTGTTGTTTTGTACTGGATCAAATTGGATGGTGTTGACAAAGCAAGCCATTAAGAGAACAATTAACACAAGCCCTAGGTAGTTTTGGGGCCTGAAAAGGAGGGTGCTGTGAGGGGGCTTACAGACGATGGCCGACTGGCACACACAGGTCATCAGAGTTCTGATAAACGCGTTGGATGATGTCTGCTGCTCATCCAGGTTGGCCTACACACACACACACACACACACACACACACACACACACACACACACACACACACACACACACACACACACACACACACACACACACACACACACACACACACACACACAATTTGGAATACACGCGCATGCAAAGTTACATTGAGATTAAATTGCCCGTGATCTGCTGGCCTGGGAACGAGCACGTTTCCCCCCCTCACCTCGACCCAGTCAAGGATCCTCTGGTTGTCTGCCTTGTCCTTCAGCAGTCGCTCCAGCTGCTTGCTCAGCTCTGCAGGGCTCAGCTCTCCCTTGCCTCCCGTCTCAGACACCTGGCCCAGTGTAAACTCCACATTCTGAGCCACACAATGGGAAGATTAATCCTGGGTCCATCCAATATGAGCACAGATGGAAACCCCCTGCTGGGGGTGAATGGATTCACTCTCACTCACCTTTTCTGTCACGAACTTGTTGACATCTTCGTCTGCGGGGAGGAAGTCCTTCCAGCTAAAACCCGCCTCCTGCCACATGGCCCCCACCTTTTTATGGCTCTGACAAGACACAAAGAGAAATAACAATAAGTCGCCATCCTCACCTCGAGCAGATACACGTGCTGAACCGGTGACTTTACAGTGGGCCGTAGTGATGTGAATGTGTAATGTAAAGACAGTGAATGTGTGATGTAAAGACAGTGATTGTGTGATGTAAAGACACCCTGACTCTCACCATTGCTTTGCAGAGGATCAGGAGGATGTGGGCGAGCAGGAGTCCGGCCCGGCCCACGGGAACCAAGGGCTTAGTGATCTCCCTGGACATATAAACACCACCAGTCACAATATAAACACGTTCCTATATTGGTATGGGACTAGGTGGCAAGGGTGCTGACCTGAAGAGCGGCCCCATGGGGATGCCTCCCTCATGAAGCATGGGAGCAATGAGCTGGGCCAGGTACTGCCAGATGTGAGGGACGTCTATGGACATGTCCTCTGCCACCTCCAAGATCTCCTGAAGCCTGGGGAAGGGGGGGGTGAGTATTCATGGAGTCTAACAGATCAAGTTAATTAAGAGGAACCAACACAATCTATTTTCTAGCATAATAGAGTACTGCTTGACGCATGCTGTGAAACAATCGTGGTCTGCAACATCAAATCGTTTCCACGAATGGGACTCAACCATCAAGCCAAGCTTGATGGTTCCCCTTTAAGTTGAAGGTGTAATTGGGAGACGTGTAAGGGATAATGTAGCGCGAGCCAGTCATTATTGCGAAATAAACCCCAACAGGGTGATGCTAGCCTGGCAAGCCAGACCCACATCAGAAAGATGTAAGGTCTGGCTCAGCTCCATTGGCAGTGTGGGCGGGATAAACGGTTGTCTTTCAAGTTCCCTCTGCACGCAATAGGATAGCGCTACAACCAATCAGAGCAACGAAGAAGGTGACGTAGTCAGAGCGACGGCTCTGACTACGTAATTAATCAAAACTCCGAATACATCTTTCTTTTCGAGGAAAGACTTCAGTGCCGTTCTTTGTTCTTTTCTCAAATAAAATGTTAACTTCAAGTCTTGAAGAGTCGCGGCCAAAGCCGACTCGAAAGACAGCCGTTCGCCAGCAGCAGCAGCAGCCATTGTTTACCTCTAACACGGAACCGTCGCAACTCTGTCGTCATGGTAGCCCGGCTTCCGACTCCGCCCCTCACGCTGTGATTGGTCTGACATACTTTATGTTTCCAGCACCAAAAAGCCGACGGAGCCGTGCTAGACCTACCTAGCTGCCAAATAAATTTGCTGCCGCTAGGGGGTGTCTAGAGTTCTTGGCTAGGGTGATGCAGGACCCTAACGTGAATATCCCATGAATTACACGGCTACTTACTAAAGAAATCAATAATTTGACACAAAATATAACAACAACAAAGTATTTTGTGAAATCTTAGGTAGTCTATCTTAACTGTTTTATAAAATGTTTTAGGCCCTGCTTCGCTTCGTGCCTAACAACGCCCCCCTAGCTATTCCAAGTAAGAACATAGTAAATCCACGCCGAGGTGTGCATGTATCGTAAAATAATGCACGACGCAGGGGGTTTGCCTCCGCGCATCATTTTTCAATACATGCACACCTCGGAGTGGATTATCCCGCTTATACCATGGCCACTTACGAATCAATAAAAATATAAGGGTATTGATTCATATTTTGGGGTAATTCTGTCTCAAAAGTAAAATTTCTAGCTCGCACTACTTTTTGTGTGCCTGTAAACAAACAGCAAATAACCAGAGAAATATTTGGGTCTGACTAATGCCTGGGTCTGACTAATGCTTAATGGCAGTTAACATGAGATTCATATTGAATGCAGATGTTACCTTATTACTCCAGTAAATAGAGACGATCTTAGTAAGGACATGGCAACGGGGAAGCTTTCTATACGTAGTTCCATCCGAGTCCAGTCCAATTTGACAGTTATTAATGTTTCGTTTTGCGCATTAATTTTTAGACCGGTGATAAAGCTGCTTGCTTCATGGCCATGCATGTTATCGAAAAATAATCCACACACAGCCAATCAGAATCATGTACTCACCCGGGCCATGGTATAAAATCACTGTAAAAATCACTGCCTCTCATGGCTTATTGCTTAATATTACTGCTTCCGCTAATTCTGTTGAATTCTATGGTTGGAGAACTGCATCCATAGCAACAGTCTGTTATTCATAGCAGGGGTCTGCTATTCAGAAATAACAGACCACAATTAACCAATCAGAATAGAGTATTCAACAAAGCTGTGTAATACCCTTTATAGTACTGCTGGGTGGCTAAGGTGGAGTTGTGGAGCAACTGGTGCAGCAGTACACCCATGTGCTCCCTGGCGATGGCGCTGCGCTCCAGTGTCGACTCTAGCCCGCTCCGCACGAACACAAACAGCAGCTTGGGGCTAGACATCTCCTGCACGCACTGCAGCGCCTCCTGGTGGTCCACAGGGGGACATTAGCAAGGTACAAGTTAGCTTTCCAGAGCTGGCTTTTGACTAGTTAGTGCAATCGCGTGCACGTGTGTGCGTATGTACCTTCATGTCGTTGATGTGGAGGTACTCCTCGATGATGGCTGTGGACTTCTTCTCCACCTCTTCCTCTGTCAAGGCCTGCTTGGTGATGGTCTGTGCAGGGGGGGGTGTGGGGGTCGAAGGCCGCTTTACCACTGCTGTGCACACACACACACACACACCCCCACACACACACACACACACACACACACACACACACACACACACACACACACACACACACACACACACACACAAACTGGCAATCATAGTTCAACAGTGTTTCACTTCACTTTAATGTTATCCAAATATATGACCATGAATAACAAAGGTGCTAAGGTTCAAGAGCTATTATTTTGAGTAAAAAATGTTATAAATGCCATAGCCATCCAGTGAGTGAAATGCTGCGCCTGCCTCTTTAAGAGCCAGTTTACATTTTACACTGCTGCTGGCTAATTTCTGACCAATCAGGCAGCTTTAAAATAAATATACTGTATGTACATTGTTATATATTTACAGCCTACCATTGTCTTTGCTCCTGGCTCGGTCACGGCTGCCGCGATCGTCAGTCATGCTAGCCACACGGCGGACAGGGTCGGCCGCCCCGCGGTGCTCACGCTCGCGGCTGTGCTCCTCCTTCTCCCGGCTGAAGCTGCGCTTGCTTGCCGGTAGGCGGTTGTCCCGTTGGTCGTCCCGCCTGTCAAAGCGGTCGCGGTCCAATCGCTCGTAGCGGTCGCCGCGCTCCCGACTCGAGCTGTTCCTGGAGGGGGAAGTAAAAAAGGAAGGAATATATCAGTGTTGTGTTATCACGAAGTCGAATGTCTGACTATGAAAAGTAAAAAATAAATCGTGGTTTTTAAGATTATGCACACACGGCAACATCCACACAAGCATCGGGTCACTAAATGTTTGCGTACACATGGCAACGACACTGTTGTGAAAACGATGCCAATGCATATGCCACACCTACAGGTGGGGCTGTAAACCGACAGACAGAGCCGAGCGGACACACCAAAACTGTAGAATAAGACTGGGGTACTAAGTACTCTGTACCAGAGCCCGTCTACGGAGAGCCTGTCCACTCCCTATTAAGTCCCATTGTACCGAATTTTGGTTGTAGTTCCACCAGAGCTCCACTGGGGGCGATCGCCCATGAGTGTAGAATGAATGGGAGCAGATGGAGCTAGACGGCTAAATTTGTCTCTTTCACCTGATTCTCATTGAGAAATCTCAGATTTGATTGTAGTTTTTACAAGTTCAACATGGGTTATAGATCGAAAGTTGAATGAACGAGTACTTATGTCCTTTCAATTTCTTACAGGACGAGTTGTTGTTGCCCATAACACGCTAGCATTCTGCTAATGAACTCTGATTGGTCATTGAAGGACTGATTACGACCAGAGATCCTGCTTGATGGCATCTTGGCATCCGAAGCGGGACCAGAATGTTAAGGTGGACTTTTTCGCCCAAGTTCTTTTTTTTTTAACACAGCAACTTTTTTTGGTTGAATTGTTTGTATTGACAGGGAGAGAGCCTAACCTGTGTCCGCTGTGTTGTCGATGCCTTGAGGGAAAGGGAGAGACTTGCCGTAAAGCAGTATCTCTGGTCGTAAGATGTGTATGACGTCATTGACATTTTAAAATACTTTTTTAAAGCAAATAAGTGACTCTAAAAAATCTAACACCCAGCAATGTGTAATTTCTTTGCATCCCCTTTCGAAAGCAACATTCAAATTACTAGACAAAAAATTATATCCTGAGAAAAGTGGAGTTTGAGGGGTATAGCTCCATAGACCGCCATTCATTCTGCACTTGTCCTGTGAGCGCCCTCACATGGAACCAGAGGGGAACTGCAACAGTTCAGAACCCGGAAGTAAACCGAGAGTGGAACTTCTCTCCTTATTAGACATTCTCTGTCTGTACTTAGACTGATAAGTAATATAAGGGATAATGCCTGACGAGGTGTCCATTAACAGAAATGAATGGACGACGCGGAGGCGTGAACTGCATAGGACGGTTGCTTCCGCAAAGTCCATTCATTTCTGTTAATGGACACCTCGAAGGGCATTATCCCGCTTACACCATGGTCACTTACGAAAGAATGAAACATTTAATCAATTAATAATACTTAAATGTGTTTAAGAGTTAAAATCGTGAGGGTTTTTTTTATTTTTCCAAGCCGAGCGGACTATTTAAATGCTAGATGGTAACCATGGCAATGGTTCAACTCAACGTTATTTCACAGTTTATTCATCAACAGCAACTGTAATCAGGCAATTTGACCCGAACGTCTTTCCTAGGTGTAAATTAACACTTTTTAACCTACACCCTCCAGCCAATCAGAATCGAGTTTTCACCCAGACCATGGTATAATAAGTTGATAAAGCACGACAAGGTTTTGTTGTAATAGTGCTAATAAACTTAGCAGCGCCTGCAGCACAAACACAGCTGTGATGTCCACCATTGTTGTTGTTGTTGTGACCGGTTGTTGCGTGCAGGCCGGGGTCTTTCTTCTGGTCACGTGACGGTGACGACGGGACGGTGACGTCATCGTTGTCACAAAGTAGCGGTTCCCTTGTTTACACGGCAACACAGAGGCGGCGTTGCCAGATCTTTCCACTCTGGGACCCGTTCTCAAAAAATATCGTTTCAGGTCACCCGAAACGCCGTTGCCATGTGGATGAAAGGCCAAAACGATACAATATTTTATCGTTTCACCGAAAAACGTTCCCGTGTGTACCTGTGTGTGTTAGCCTCTAAAGCTATGGAAGTGAGCGTGGGGTCAAGCGTGTTTCCGTCAACACTGTGTGTTGGTGAGTGAGGGGTCCAGCGTGTGTTTCTTTCAACACTGTGTGTGGTGGTGAGCGAGGGGTCCAGCGTGTGTTTCTTTCAACACTGTGTGTGTGTTGGTGAGAAAGGGGTCCAGCGTGTGTTTCTTTCAACTGTGTGTATTGCTGAGCGAGGGGTCCAGCGTGTGTTTCCGTCACCATTGTGTGTGTGTTGGTGGGCTACCTCTGAGGTACTCGTCTGTCAGAGTCCTGGGAAGACGGCTGCAGGGCCGAGAACCTGTTCAGGGTGCTGGTGGCGGGACGGGTGCCAGAGTCAGGGGCTGGGACAGACACACACAAAATAAGTAAATGCAAGTCATATGCCTGCCAAGCACATACACATTTATAAGTTTTTATATAAGTTTTAAGTTTATTTATAAAGCGCCTTAAAAACAAACCATGTTTGTACCAAAGTGCTGTACAGATTACTTACAGTACAAACAGACAATACATATGCAGTCAAAATTACGGACGCAATAAAAACAGGAAATAAAGGCAAACACATACACACACACACACACAGAGCTTCAAAAAACACATAACTTGGGGCCCCTGTGTACCTGAGTCTGCAGGCTTGGTGGTGGAGCCTCCACTGCTGCCCTTGCCCCAGTTACCCCACGTGTCACTGCTGGGGGCGAGCACCTGGTTGTCCAGCACTGGAGCCTAACGGCAAGGAAAATATAGTTTTTTTGTGATGTCGAGCAAACCTCTGGCACATCGTTGTATTTGACCGTTGTTAATGTTGAATTTGATGCGCATTGATTTGAAACAGTTAAAAGGTAGACGTGTTGTTTTATTGAAAAATAATGCACACCCTTGGAACTGTTATTGAATCAGAATCAATTATTCAACTGTGCCGTGGTATATCTTCTCCATCTGTACTGCATATAAATCATATCTGTTGTATATTCAAAATAATAAAATATTGTCAAATAATGCATGAAAATGTGCACATTAAGAGCATCTTAGTGAGTTGCCATGGGGTAAATAGACCAGGGACCGGCAGCCTACCTTGGTGATCTTGCTGAGGCGCAGGGCGTCGATGGGACGGTTTTTCGTGGTTATGGGCACGGTATTCCAGCCCTCATCCTGGGGCGCGCTGCCCCGGCCAGGGGTGTGGTGTCCTCCACGGCCCCCTCGCCCTCCACCACCGCCCATTCCGGTCGCCTGGACCACCGCCGCTGGACTTGCAGATGAGGGCCTGCTGGACCTTCATCTGCTCCCCGGTGCTCCTCAAGTTCCGCGTCTTTGTGGATCTGTTCGATGGTCTTGGGCCCCTGCTTCCCCTCGCCGGGGCACCCAGAGGTTCTGGGGAGGGGACAGAGAGACAGGACTGAGCTGCGTAATGCTCAGCGCAAGCTATTGATGGGACTGTAGGAAGGATCCATTAGTAGAGAGTAAAGATCTTCCCGAGCTGAGATCCGCTACACCAGTGTGTGTGTGCAGGGTCCACAATTAACTTTTAGAATTGTGTCTTTTAACCTGCCATAGTGGAAAAATCTACCAGCCAAGCAATTGTTTTAATATGCAACCCTGAATTTTCTTTCAACCTGCCAAATGGGCAAATCTATTCGCCATTGGATGTTGGACCCTCTGTGTGTGTGTGTGTGTGTGTGTTAGGGTTAGGGTTGTATTTCAGTTTTGTTAATAGAAAATACTAGAGTTGCACTGGCACACCACCTCCAATCCTTTCATCTAGTGTTTTTTTGTTTTGTTTTTTGTCACGAGAGGAACCGAGAGGGCCCAAGGGTCATGAGTGGACCTGAGAGGTGGCCCTGCACGGGTCAATAAAACACGTGGAGAGTTACAGGATATGGGTGATCCTGTATAAAAACAAACCATACACACATCTAAAATGAAAATAGTAACATTAAGCAGTCACTTAAAATGTGTGTGTGTACCCGTCGGAGGTCGAGTACGTCCTGCAGCATGAAGCGTATCCTGGACGAAGTCTTCCGCTCCTTGATGATCTTCTCCATCTGGTGGAAATACTGCTCCATCCGGGCTGCATGGTGGACACCAGAGGACACAGACCACATTACTCACCATTACTTACTCCACAGTTCTACAGTCGCTATTGTATGCAAAGTAAAACAACTTCTTCATGAACCAGTGTTTCCCCTATGATTGTACAGGCCAGGCCAACAAGGCTCCCACCAGGCCAAGAAAAGAACACAAAATGTCCATTCATTCAGATCACTTGCATTTGGGAGCCTCTGTGCGGCGCTTTTGCCTGGGAAACTCTTGATGCGACAGTTGACAACCGCTAGACCCACGATGACTTTAACTGTTCAGTTTCAGTTTATTTATTGTCATTGTTACAGGTAACAACGAAATGTCGTTGGAGCAAAACACACAGGCATGAGTGTGCCTTTCGCTTCCAGGTTTAGATCGCTTTATTACGGAGCGTGAATATTTGTTCAATATCCAGCTGTTATTTTTAACATTGGCTCTCTTCTAATGTTACAGTTGGATTTAGCCTATGGATCTATCACGCACATCGCTTCAACTTGCTTCTGTAAGTTACCATAATGGCGTGTAAAGCTGGAAAATGCACTCATCGTTCCTGTGGGGCATTGTGAACTGTGAACCTTATTTCTCCACCATGAACAGGGTACCCGGGCTATAAACTCACAACTCATGATTGCTTTTGATACAAATCTTTACTTTTGGTTGGTGAAAACAGATCTCAGGAACAGGCTGCAAGGAGAGCACTTGGGGGCCTGCATTAAGATTTCAATAAATGAGCCTCTTGTGACAAAATGTCCATATCATGATGCCATGGTGATATTTTTCTCTAAGCCAAGGAAGATAAAGTGCAGCAATGAATCATGCACATTGTGTTCATGATGTGCTCATGTTTTGCAAAGGTCATAGGTTACACAGCTTGCTTTATGCAATAAATGCAGCATATTAAGTCATCCACTCCTTGTGATCTTTGTTTTAATATGCCATCCCGCACACCTCGTCTGGTTAGGGGTTTTTCGGTGCGAACCACCAGGCCTATAACAATTCTAGGGAAAACACCTTGAACTGTATGCATGTCTTTATGTTCAATCTAACTTTACTTTTCCTATTCTTTACATTGTGCTTTAATCTATTCAACATGGTAAGTCTGAATAGGTTAAGTCAAGTCAGGTCTCTTCAACAAAACTACTACTAATATTACCCATTGCCAAACATTAAACCTAGACCTACATCATAACTAGACTATACACAATTCACCATAAGAAGAAATACACCTTCTTTGCCCTGTCACTGACACATGTTAAAAGGTAATGATATAGACACCAAAGCTACACATATACACTCCCACCCACCCACCCACCCGCACACCCACACCTTGGCCTTCTCAAAGTCCAGGTCCTTGCCGATGGTGGAGAGCAGCCGGCACAGGCACTCCAGGGATTCCTCGTCGTGGGTTCTTCAGCAGCTTGACGATGCAGTCGTGCATGATGACCTCCGTCAGCATCTTGAGCTTGAACAGCTCGCCGATGAACTTGATGTTGCCCAGCGAACGCCGGCGTGCCTTGTCCTTGGCCTCCTCCAGCTCGTCCTTCAGCCGCTGCTTCTCTCCCTGCTCAGAGACCAGGGGGTAGGGAGAGAGAGGTTTCCTAAAGGCCCTGACACACTGGCCGAAGGTCGACTGTCGGCCGCTGCATCAACCACTCTAATTGGCTGTTCAGCTTAAGCGAATCAGTGCACAAAAAGAGAAACGCTATCTGTTTATATGCATTGATCATTAATCTTGATAGCAGTCAGCGCTACAAGCCAATGCACTGCGGTACGTGAATACAAGTTGCGTTTGATATGACGGTTTGCAGTTGTATCGCAACAGTTTCCTTTTGGATATCAACTTCCTCCAAAAGAGTGATAGCCTACTTTTAGTTACCGAACAGGGAAACAATTTGAAAAACTAACGTCTCTGTTGAGTGTGTGTGTGGAGTGTGTGTTGTTGATAGCTGGTTTACAGCCTCACCTGGCCCGAGTCAGACTGATTGGATTCTGGGCTGGGTGGGGCTGCACACCTGTGGTGCAGAGCAATCATGGCACCCAGGATAAACCAGCTATCAACACACACACACACACTCAGGGGAGAGCCACTGTCATGGCAGCACGTTACATCTCCTCGGCGAATACCATCTTACCATCTCCAATAAACGCATACTTCAACCAACATCGACCCGTGTCCTGTCTCGGAGGGCTCCAGCAAAAGCGACTGATGTGGCGTGTGGTTAGAGTCCACTGCCACACTGTGGCGTGTGGTTAGAGTCCACTGCTAGTCTCCAAAACATGGATATATGGATTCGCGTTGTAACTGATGTCAATAGTTGATGAGATTTTTTTGTTTTTCCTCGCTTCTTCTTATCGTTTATTTGCTATGCATCTGATCTCAAAGGACCTATAGCTGAGAATGTAAAACATTCCTGAATGTAAACGCAGGCATGCATGACTCATGAAAAGCATCTCATAACTACTCTGTAACTAACTGGTCAACTGCGACGCAGTAATTGATCTACAAACCATCTGCACAAGGAGCCCGGAACTTCCGCATTCTGTTACAGAAGTAAAGATATTTCTAAAAAACACAATTAAAAGAGGTAGCTCCGAAATATAACTTTTCAACAAAATATCATGTTATCAACAAACACCGGGCAAGCACTACCTCTCTATACTAATTTTTCAGACATTATATAATAATGACGCATTGTAAGTTCAGATTAATTTACCTTTATTTGTATTTCTTTGTTGCTTTTTTTGTTCTAATGTGTTATTCAAAAGCACTCTTACTATTGTGGTAACTGAAAATTGCATTTATTATTCAAAGGTACTCTTATCAGTACAAGGTATTGGCAAGTACCCAAAGGTGAGTGCTCAGTACTCACCTTGGTATTCTGCCTCCCTAAATTTAACAAATATAAGTATCGAATCGAAAAGATTTTCAAACCGAATCGTTTCAAACTAAAAAGTATCACTGCTGTATTGTATGGGAACCCATGTATCGATATGCGTATCGAATTGTGCTTGAAATGAGAGATTCCACACCCCTAATATCTTGTATTTTATTGTATTTCTATTCTGCCTTTACTTGCACCGTTTCAATTTCAATTTGTTTTTGCTGCTCTAACACCTGAATTTCACTCAGGGGATGAATAAAGTGTTAACTGATCAGCCAAGTAATGAGTGATATGTTGGTACCAGTACACATCTCTGTGACAAGAAGGCAACTGGGCCCGTACCTCAGAAGCAGCGTCCAGCTCCTTCTGTTTCTTCTCAAAGATCTCATCGTCGTCCTTGTCCTTCTCAAATTCCTTCTGGCAGCGGTTGAGCAGCAGCTTCCGGAAGTTCACGCTGAGCCCCGGTTTATCCGTGGTGGGCACTTTGAGCTGGGGGGGGGGCGGGTTAACATGCCTTCCATCATTCAGTGAGTCACTTCAAGAGCAACTTTCAGGTCAGCATTCCCGGTTGATGAATGTGGAGAAAGTATGTAGTAAATCCATTTCAAAAGTATTGTCTTTAGCTTGACATTCTTAACATTGCAATTCTACTTGCTATTCACTGTACTGTGCTAGCATGATGTGTTTGTCTTACACCAAGTTACCACGTCACACACTAGTATTCTGATCTGCAGGTGCATTACAAAGACAACTCAATTGGCCCGTCTAAAAATATGAAAATAACCTGAAAAAAAATCGATTTGCTACATACTTTCCCCACACATTTATTAACTGGGGATGCCAACCTGCACGTTGCCCTATGAAACGGAAGTTTACCGAAGCAGAGGCTAAGAGGTGCTTATGTGGTATAAACAAATGGCAGCCCCTTACCCCCAAAAGGCAGCGACACATGTTGGCGTAGGCCACCGAGAAGTTGGGGCTCCGAGATGGCCTTCTCGAAGATAAGGTCGATGACCCCCTTCAGCCGCTCCTCTGTGTCGATCTTCAGCTCCGTCACCTGCTTCATCAGCTGTTGGAACATCTGCGGCGTCAGCTTGTTGAGCACGCTGCGCACGCGCTTGAATAGCTCCTGGGTCTTCAGGTGCTCAGGGTCCTCGGCCTCACCTCCCACTTCGTCGGGCTCGGCCCCGCGGCCGCCCCCGTGCACAGCCTTCTTCACCCCAGGCTTCCAAGCCTTCTCCGCCTTGTTGAGCTGCACGTCGTTGCTGAGGGACATGCTGGTGATGATCTTGCGCGGCTCCTTGCGCTGCCCCTGCTGGGAGCGGCGCGGACCGCCCATGTTCATACCCATACCTGGAGGCTGCAGGAGGTTGGGGGTTCACACAGACGGGGAAACAGAGATCATGTCTCATACTTTTTAGCACTCAATGACATTAAACGGATTGAAACCTGTGATATCAACTACAGAAAACTGCTATTTTATTGATGTCCTTTTGTAGTTATGTTTTGGTTGTCTTGTGCTGTATATATGTAATATCATGGTACACAATTCATTTTGAGTATGCACAGCATAAATAAATTACATTGTGAAGAAAAAAACGTCTTGAGCGACATCCTGCCGTTCCTCACCACCTTCATCAACTCCTCCCTCACTTCAGGCCTTATTCCAGCGTCCTTCAAGATTGCTAAGTCAAGCCACTCCTTAAGAAACCTACCCTTGCTGACATCCAGAACTACAGACTGGTGTCTCTTCTTTCATTCCTTTCTAAAACTCTGGAACATGCTATCTTGAACCAACTGTCCTATCTCTCACAAAACAACCTGCTTGATCCCCATCAGTCAGGTTTCAAGACTGCACACTGATCCCCATCAGTCAGGTTTCAAGACTCCGTCACCGCGAGGAGGAGACGGCCCTCCTCGTGGTGATGGAGTCCCTCCGTGCCGCCAGAGCCTCGTCCCTCTCATTAGTTCTCATTTTCCTCAACCTGTCTGCGGCGTTCGACACCGTGATCCACCAGATCCTCCTCGCCACTCTTGCTGAACTCGGCATCCCTGACTGCGCTATCCTGGTTCACATCCTTCCTGATTAATCACACTTACCAGGTCACATGGAATGGCTCCTTGTCCAAACCCTGCTCTCTTGACACTGGTGTCCCTCAAGGCTCAGTACTAGGACCGCTTCTGTTCTCCCTATATACTAGATCTTTAGGTTCTGTAATCACATCACATGGTTTCTCCTATCAACACTCAACTGTTCCATCTCAGAATGTCTGGCAGACATCAGCACTTGGACGACTGCGCACCACCTGAAGCTCAACCTTGACAAGACTGAGCTCCTCTTCGTGCCAGGGAAAGACTGCCCTCATATGGACATACTGGTCACTGTCGAGGACATTGCGGTATGTCCTTTACCAACAGCGAGGAACCTCAGCGTGGTACTGGACAATCAACTGTGCTGCAGCACGGCCAACATCACCGAGGTGGCCCGATCCTGCAGATTTGCCCTCTATAACATCTGCAGGATC
Source organism: Merluccius polli (assembly GCA_030340625.1). Taxonomy (NCBI): domain Eukaryota; kingdom Metazoa; phylum Chordata; class Actinopteri; order Gadiformes; family Merlucciidae; genus Merluccius; species Merluccius polli. Next base: position 45,040 of record JAOPHQ010005440.1, read on the forward strand.
CGGCCCTTCCTCACGGGGGAAGCAGCACAGCTTTTGGTCCAAGCACGTGTCATCTCCCGCCTCGACTACTGCAACTCGCTCCTGGCAGGACTCCCTGCCTCCGCGATCAAACCTTTGCAGCATATCCAGAACACTACAGCATGACTCGTGTTCAACCTACCAAAATTCTCCCATGTGACCCCTGTCTTCCGCGACCTCCACTGGCTCCCTGTAGCAGCTCGCATCAGATTCAACATAATGGTACTGGCCTACAAGGCTGTCAACGGAACTGCCCCGACCTACCTCTAAGCGTTAGTCAGACCCCCCTGCTTGAGCACTCTGCTCAACTACCTCAGCTGGCCGGCTGGTACTGCCATCGCTAAGAGCAAGCAAAGGTTGCACAGCAAAGTCACAACTCTTCTCTCTTTTGGCGCCGCAATGGTGAAATGAGTTCCCTGCCGATGCCAGGTCTGCGGAGTCGCTCACCAGCTTTCGCAGAGACTCAAGACTCACTTGTTCAGAGTTCACCTTGGACTCTGCATAGCCTCGTTCCCCTACTACCCACCCACCCCCCCCCAATAAAAACAAAACTTTAAGCACTTGTATGTTCATATGTCCTGGCACTTACAGTTAGTATCTTAGCATCTTACCCTAGCTATCTCTACTAGCAATGTGTTAACTTAGCAATTGGGAGTGCTTGAAACTTGTTCTAGTGACATCCTTACTGTACAGCTATATATTATTGCACTTTCTTCTGCCAAATTGTACTTATTGTAAGTCGCTTTGGACAAAAGCGTCTATTAGATGTTTGTGTCAATGCATAGTCGTCTCACTCCATTAGGATAAGGATGATAATGTGCAGTAGTTTGGGGGTTTTGGACACCCCTGTATACGTAGATCAGCTAGTGGTGTGCATATAACCTGTGACCAAGTAGCTTCTTTTTTTTAAATAAGAGGAGAGACTTTGAATTGAATTGAACGGTTGACCACTTACAGGTCCTCTGCCGCCGCCGCCGCCGCCGTCCTCCTCCTCCTCCTCCTCCTCCCCCACCACCAGCTCCTCCTCCTCCATGCCAGACCTGCCAAAGTTGGCGAAGGAGGGCGTGAAGTCGGAGCCGAAGTTCATGCCGGGACAGCGGATGGGCTCGGACGGGCGCAGAGGGTTCTTATTGGCCTGTGCAGAAAGGAAATAACATGAAGTGGAGTGCTGTGTTCTCTCATGTAGACCTAGTGTAGGGACCTGTTGTTCACCAGGAGAACACACCAGGTTTACAGTAAACAGGTGGCTCCAGTAAAACCACAGCACATTTACTATTTTAAAAATTGGTTCAATTTGACAAAGCCAAAAGGAAAACAGTTAGGAGCTGTCGAGACATGGAAGTTTTAATCTAAATAATCATCCAAAATAAATCTTTGTCTGTCAAGAGACGTGATAACAATGATCACAGTTCTTTTACAATTACAAAATACAATTATTATGAAATATTTAATAATTGTCATTTTCACAATAAGAATCATTTAATGTAGTTTTTATTTCGTAGTGTTATATTTTCAAATGGCACTTTTTATTTTATAATGGTACTTTTCCGAATTACACTACATGACATTTCATGTCATGTAGTGACATGAAATGTCACTACATTTAATAATGTCACTTCATTTAATAATGTCACATATCATTTCATAATGACTCTTTTCATAATGACGTGGTCATCTGTCAATCAACACGAACCTTCAGACCAAATCAACAACTTGAGCGAGTACTGATCCGACCATGTGTTTTACACCCTTGAATTTAAGACACATGCACACGTCTGGAATACGTCCCCTGGAATTTCGAGAGTAGACGTCCATGAGACTTCCACGTTGACATCTGCCATGCAAACTCGGTGTTCAATCACTTTTAATGTATCGACAATTTCTTCGTCAATGTCTATATCATGAAGAGCAGTTATCCTTCCCAGCATTTCATACAAATCTTCAATGTGGCTCAAAATTACATCACCTGGTAAATTATTATTCTCCACCTGATCGGCCAAAGTAAACATTGCATCCCGAAACACGTTAAGGTTCGCCATTTTGGTTCAACACGCTTCTTACACAAACCACTGTTTGCTAGCATAAGGTGCTGATCTGAGCCAGGCAAAGTCATCGATTGCAAAGGATGAACTAATCAGCAAATAGGTCCAGCCCCAATCGCGTTGATTGACAGATGAGCATCTCACCATGAAAAGTCATGATGAAATTAAAAGTGTCATGGAGAAAAGAAGAGTCACTCGGAAATGTGTAATATATACAGTATAATATATCATTTTTTTTTTTCTTTTTCTTTAACCTTTATTTAACCAGGAAAAGACTCATTGAGATTAAAAATCTCTTTTACAAGAGTGTCCTGGCCAAGACAGGCAGCAGCATAGACATACATACACACGAACACAAGGTGGACACAAACATTAGAAACACTTGGCATCCAAAACAGCAAACATTTTAAGATAAGCTAAAATAATAAAAGCCTCAGGCAAAACATCTACAGCTAGATGTTTCAGCCTCCATATCATCCAATTTCCCCTTAAAAGTGTTCAATGAGACCAACTCATTTGTTTCAAAGTTTTTTGTAACTTGTTCCAGGGAGAGGGAGCAGCAAACCTAAACGCTGACTTTCCCAGCGCAGTTCTGACTTTTGGGACAGACAGCAAGAACAGATCCTGAGACCGAAGATTGTAAGTCCCATCATTACTTTGGTTAATGTAGGACATATGGTAAGAAGGGACTAAACCTAAGATTGCCTTGTAAATGAGAATATGCATATGTCTCAGTCTACGCAGTGATAAGGAGGACCATCCAACCCGTTCATATAGTGTGCAGTGATGAGTAAGCGCTTTAAAACCATAATGATATAAACCAAAGTGCTATTTGAAAATAATGGTCATTATGAAATAAAAAATGAATTAAATCTATTTGTGAAAATGACAATCATGAAATACTATCTCATAATAATGACTTCAGTATTGTTTAATTATTTAGTCATTTCACAATTTGTTTACCCATTTATATATATTCCTGTATTCATTAATTTGATTATTCATTTCATAAATACATATTTATTTATTTAATTTTGGTACATTTGGCATTTCATAGAGCACGAGCTTGTTCATACATCCATCGTGAACTGCAGGACGACAGGACCGCAGTTGGTGAAGAGCACAGTTGAGAATTGTGAACCAGATTACATGAAATTAATGATTAGATGTTTTTAGAAACTTCAACTTTTCCCACCCTAGTGTTTCCAAGTGGTATTATTTTTGCAAAGACAACCCGGATCGCTTTCCATTTCCTCAGAGCCTAGCAACCACAAACAATACAAGACGCGCATTTGTTTGGAAATCTCAGAAACGATCAACACTTGATGGAAAAGAGTATTGCTTCACACAAAAAAGTATCGGCAGCAAGGGTTGGCGTCGGGGTGGTGGGGGGAGTAGAATAAAACATTAGGAGAAAAACTGAGTTTATTCATTAATTTAGTCTATAATGGAGACATGAAGGCAGACACACATTAAGTATGTGCTGAGAAAAGCAAACTGGTTTGATAGCCTGATGGAGGTTTATTCAGGTATTATACTCAACGCAACCAAAATGTAGCGTACGCAGATGATAGTGTCATCAGATTTGCTTTACTTCGGTTGTTCCACTATCCGCCATTTCCACTACTGGGGATAGCTAATGAGGATAGCTACTGATAGCTACCAGGGTAAACAAAAGCGCTATCCTTACTGGTTTGGTTGTGCGCGCAATGGTTGACGCATTTCCTTTGTGCCGTAAATGGAGCCTTCATTTTTCCCAGGAGAACGTGCCCGGTGGCAGACAGAATTGCATAGAGAAAGCGAGGCTTATAGTGTACCAATCTAAACGCTGATGTTGTCATTATTCTGTAGCCATTACACTGTGCAATCAACATTTGCTTCATATTAATAAGTTAAAGCAAAACAGTTGTCTGCAGCCACTTTAACATTGGTTATTAGGACTATTAAAAGTGTGGTGTAATTCTTATATGTATATTACTATAAATAGTGCATTGTGTGCTTCCGCGGTGTATACAAGGGCAAAAATGCTTTTCCCATAGAGAAGAAAAAGCATACTACTACTACTTCTGGTTCCAAACATATGCGTGTGTACTGTTGTGTGTGTGTGTGTGTGGCGTTACCTTGTCCAGGACCACATCGCTGATGGCTGGCAGGCCCTGGGGCTTGCTCATGCAGGCCGAGATGAAGCGGCATCCCAGGAGGAACTCCCGGTCATACTTCTTCTTCTCCTCCGGGTCCAGGGGCTTCCATTGTTCTGGAACCGGGGGAGAACCGATGGCGGGGTGGGGTTATTTTTGAAAGTCAGTCTGGTTTGAGAGCAGTGGGGGAAGCGAGCACAGAACCCATGCTCTTAAAAAGAAACTGAAGCCTTCACTTATGCATCTTCAACTGTTTATTGTTTTCTTTCTTGACATCTCTATGGTCTTGTTGTGTGTTTCTCAGTAAAAAAAAAACATTTCTCAATATTCAAAGAATTGAAGAAACCCCACCAAGGGTTTTTGTTGGACACGGTTCTTAATAATAAGTACAGCAGATATTTAGCACGGACGTGCAAGTCGGCAACCACATTCTTTGTTCTTCTCCCATGTGACATCACACTGGAGAAGTAGTAGAGAATTAAAAAGGGGCAATGCTTCCTTCTCACCCTTCATTATATTTCAGAACACGTGTGCTGTTAAAATGGTGCCCTCTCTCAACGCACAACAATACCATATTAAAAGTTAGAACAGGGCAAAAAGCCACTCCCATGCCCATGGGGTGGCAGTAGCTCAGTCCGTAGAGGACTTGGCTTGGGAACCGGAGGGTCGCCGGTTCAAGTCCAGCACGGACCACAGTATGGAGCGTGGACTGGTGGCTGGAGAGGTGCCAGTTCACCTCTTGGGCGCTGCCGAGTTGCCCTTGAGCAAGGCACCGAACTCCTAACTGCTCCCTGGCGCCGCTACGTGGCAGCCTATCACTCTACCATCTCTCCTTGCATGTCTGTAGGCCTGTCTGTATTTGTGTGTGTGCATGTATTTCAGGCCTGAGTGATAAACGAATTTCCCCAATGTGGGATTAATAAAGTTAATCTTCTTCTTCATATAATGAAACCTAAAAAATTGTGCTGCCGAGGAATCGAGATTAGTGCACGTGTTGTGAAAGCAGAGTTGAGAGAGGACAACACCTACCCTCTTTGTACTGGTACTTCTTGTCAGCAGCAGATTTCGGGGACAGGGGTTGGGTCTTCTCTGCGTCCAGCTTCTTGTCCTTGTCTTCCTTGTCCTCCCAGGTGAGGTCTGCGTCCTCCGGGGCAGGGGGGTTAGCAGTGGGGAGGGAGGGGGCTGTTAGGGCCTCTGGCTCTGGGGGAGCCTCCACCACCTGCTCCTGCTGCAAGAACAACAAGAAGAGGAATCCAGAATAAGACATTTGTGCGTGGGAAACCTTTTCAGACAAAACAAAGAAAAGACAAATCAGTAAGGTACAACTATAACCGTATAAAATAAAAATGTAAAAAATAAACAGCACAGAGGTAGTCATTTAGTAAATCAGTATTGATTAAAATGTGTACACCTACAAGCAAAACAATAAATGCATAAAAAGTCATGAAATAAATTGGTACATACACAACAGTCAGAATAGATACACATCTAGGATTTCAGCGGCAGTGATGAAGAATAATTTATTTTAGGACACTTCTTGATAGCAAAGTATTTGAATTAATTAAAGCATGATCATGGGAAGACACATGGGAGCATTTACCAAGCATCTTCAATGAGACAATGGATGTACATGATTCTTATAGGGAAACTTTCACATCGTGGGCAGTAACAATAAGGGGGGGTGAGGGGAGTGACCATCATGGAGAGTTAAATGTTGGGCATTGCTGGCCGGGGAAGGACAAGTTCATTTGCAATACACTATGGGGGGAGGTAGACATGCTAGACAACTAAAGAAATCTACACAATAAAGAAGTGAGTAGATTAGCATGGCCTCAATGCCAGTTTTGTTGCACCAGTGACAATGCGAATGCTAACTAACTTAACAACTTTCAATTGGGGAGAGAAAGAGCGATACCTCTAGGTACAAAGATACTTTATACAAAGGTTTATTTAATTAAATATACTATAGAAGCTTATATATTTTATGTGTTGTATAGTTCATATATTCCATGACAGGCACACACCTCTTTAAAGGCATCGAGGAGGTCTCCGACAGCCTCCTTCTTGTTCAGCTCCTTCATCTTCCTCTTCTTCTTTGGCACAGAGACAGCAGCTACAGGAGTCATGTTAACGTTTTATAACATAAGATTGGGGAACATTTTCAACATGTATTCTACATGTATTAAGATGGACATACACATAAACAACTGATATCTAGCTAGTCACAGTGAAACGCAGGTGGAAGTTGTTACAGATCCTTTCACACTACGGTGGCAAACACCTAGAATTGTATCTGATGGACTTGTGTCATGTGATCAGGGCAAGGAGAGGTCCTATGTCATGTGGTCCTATGTCATGTGAGGGGTGCATGGAGAGGCAACATGCATGCTGCTGAGTGGAACATATTTTGTTATGTCACTTGGAAACAATGGGACCTTTGATGAGTTTGGGACAAGATTATTTTTTACTTGAGCTGCTTGTTAGAGGGGGGATGGGGGGACACCTACTTTAAACTCACTGTCACAAGCATAGAAATGTAGATTTAATTTAAAGTTGAGGACAAAAAACAAGAACTGAATACGACAACACATTTTAGTGTCCATCTATCTCTATGGATAGATGGATACACAATGCGTAGTCTTTGCTTCATGGGTGCTTTGCAGACACACAGACGGACTGACCTTGCATAGTAGTTTCCCCAATAGCAAGGGTGGGCTCCTCTTTCTCCAACGAGGCGGGGGGAGGGGTGAGCGTTCTGACGGGGGGCGGTGCAGGTTCAGAAACCATCTCTGTTGGAGCCTCAACCTCCTGCTCCTCCTTCATCTCCACCTTAACCTCCTGCTGCTGCTGCTCCTCCTTCACCTCCTCTCTCTTCACCTCCTCCCTCTTCACCTCCTCCCTCTTCACCTCCTGCTCCTCCTCCTCTTTGGGGACAGCCACCGGCTCTTGAACCTCAGCCTCAGCATCTTCGAGGGGAGCGTCTGGGGTGGGGGTTGCCTCTGGGGTGGGCGGCCGCACAGGGGTGCTGGTCGGAGGCTCTGGATGGACGTCCGGCATCACGGGGGTGTCCTCCACAAGCACGGTGGGGTCCACTTGGGGGGGAGACTGAACCATTACCAGGGCCATCTCTGGCGTGACCTCTGGGACGTGGGTTGTATGGAGGTCGGGCGTGTGGAGGTCGGGTGTATGGACACGGGGCGTGTGGACGTCGGGCTCGGCAATGGGGCTGTCGTGGCGCTCGGCCTGGCTCGTCACAGCCGGGGCCTGGGGGTCCTGGGGGGCCGGCAGTGGCAGGCCGTTGGGCAACCGCAGCTCCTCGGGCTGGACGATTGGTGAGTCCAACAGGGCTTCCAACGGGCCAGGGGACGACAGCAGGGTGACCGACAGCACCACTGGCTCCACCTCCACTGCACCGTTTGAGGGCTCGGTGGGAGCGTCCGAGGTCATGTCCGGGCAGGCTGCTGCTGTTACTGCTGCATTGGCTTCTTTTGGATGGGCCTCCTGTGTCACCGTAGCCTTCTGCTGATGGCTCTCTGACTTGGACTCTGCTCTGCTCTGCGTGTCCTTTCTGTGTGTCTTGGGGCCAGAGTTGGGGAGGGGGGCCGGGTATGCAGGCACCTCGGGTGCAGAGGGGGGGGTGAACTCCGGGGGCGGTGTGGGGGTGTACTCCGGGGCCGGTGGGGGGGCGTCCATGACGTCGGCCGCAAGGTAAGTGTCAACCAAGGAAGGTGTGGGGGTCTTGCTGGGGAGCAACGAGGGAGGGGTCTTAGTGTGTGTGTCAGAAGGGCGGGCCTCCGTGGGGGCGACGGGCTCACTCTTGCAAAGTTCGGGGGTCTTTGAAGGAGGGGGAGGTGTGGGCTTCCCTCTGTCATCTGAAAGATGGGGGGGGGGCAATAAAGACATATTGAGACAAAGGAAAGTAAACCGGCTGCTAAGAGACCTAACCGAGGGGCCAGGCTTTGACCCCAAGCTTGAGCACACCGATGGTAATGTTTTGAGGGATTAAGATGCGCATGCGTCCCTCTTCTAATCTATGGACCTCTTTAATGGATACCAACTACTTTTATATGCTATTCACGCACCAAACTAGCCACTAATAAACACAGGCTATAATCTGTTAACTGAGGCGATGGGTTTTACCCTCGTTTAAGGGTAGCAGGATCGCTGAAGCAGAGTCGAGAATCTCTAAATTGGAAGACGAGGACGCCGTAAGAGCCATAGCAATGGACAAATTAGTGAAGCAAAACCGGCTCATTCGAGACAAAGTAACATCCTTCGGAAATTCTTACGAAGAAAAAACACAGAAAGAAAGACGAATTTGTGTTGTTTTGTAGCAAACAAAGATATTTTGAACAAGGAGAGAGAGCAGGTAAACTTTTAGCAGATAGGATAAAGCAGTTACGGAACATTATCCCTGCTATACATACTAAGAATAATACATTGACTACAAATAAAATGAAATAAATGAAGCTTTTAGGAATTACTGTAAAGGCATGTAAACGATGGGGCTTCAAGATTTTATAATCATATTAGGGAGGCAAATGCACCTAATTTGGAAGGACTCATGATTAGTGTGAAAAAAGATTTGGGTGAAGTAATTCTTGAGGTTGATTGGAAAAAATATATATATTCCTGGTTTGTCTGTTCTCGTGAATCTAGTTATTGGACCCCCAAGTAAACTCTCCAGGCTGAATTTGATGAATAGTGACTGTTGCTGTTCTAGATGTGTACAGGAGGGGGGTACTTTGGTACATATGTTATATGATTGTGAGAAAATCTAACGTATGTGGAATGACATTGTTTTGTTCTTGAGTAAGGTATTAACTAGGGATGTCCGATATTATCGGCCCACTGATATTATCGGCCGATATTGGCATAAAAAATCAATATCGGAAAATATCGGTATCGGTTTTTTAACCGATACCAAAATCGATTTTGAAATAATTTCAGACATCTGTTATGCTTCAAGTGAGGACGTGGTTTGATGACATCATCAAACGCGCCGCGCCGTCTCAATAACAAGCCTGGGCTGTGCGGCCGTGTAGTGGGACGCTGTTGTAGCTGTAGTTATGTCGGTCTGGAATTATTTCAAAGTTTCTACGTTGAATAGTAAAATAGGGGTCAGCGCAACATACTAACGCATTCTGCGAAACAGTCTCATCACAACCGGTTCAGGTCCGCTGTACCGCGGTCACATTATTTTATTTATTAATCCGCACTTCCAGACCGTCGCCGGGGCTTCAGAGTAATGTGTCCAAGAAGAGTAGCCCTCTCCCGGACACACACGCTAGCTTTAACCGCTGTTTTTTTTTTTTTTTCTTTTCTTTTTTTTTAAATCCGCACTTCCAGACCGTCACCGGGGCTTCAGAGTAATATGTCCGAGGAGAGCAGCCCTCTCCCGGACACACGCAAGCTTTTGCCGCTGTTTTGTTTTTATTTATTAATCCACACTTGCGCTCGGCATAAAGCCTATTGCGGTTTGCAATGAGTGTAAAGCGGAGGTTTCACGTGGCCGCATATATCGGTATCGGTATCGGTTGATATCGGTATCGGAAATTAAGAGTTGAACAATATCGGTTATCGGTAAAAAAGCCAATATCGGACATCCCTAGTATTAAGAGTACACCTGACTAACACCCCAGTTCCTATGTGTGCTGGGATTGACACCAAAGCACTGTACTTTAACTAAGCATCAGAGCCTGTGGTGTATTTTGGCTACAAAAACGGGGTGTAGAATAACCTTAAGACATTGGAAGTCTAGCGCTTTTCAAGACACCCAAAGAACTTTACATAGTGTGTGTGTGTGTGTGTGGGGGGGGGGATACGACACCTCATCCGCTACCAAAAGTGGGTTAGTATTGTATTGTGTAGGAGGAAACAGGTAACTGTAATGGTCATAAGAGGCATATTTTTGTTTTCTTGTTTGATTTAGTTTTCTTGTGTTTCTCTCCCAGGTTTGTAGTGTTTGTTTTTATAAGAAATAAAAATAATAGATTGTCTACTAAAAAATAACAAAACAATGTAACTATAAGGCTACTACTCAAAAAGTCACAAAGGCTTGTGGCGTGCATATGTGTGTGCGTGATAAGAAGACTTAAAAGACATACCTGGTCTGACCAGTGTTGAAGTGGCAGCTGTTCCGCTCTCACCGTTGGCCTGTGGCACGGCCGGACTCTCTGATCCAGATATTATCAACTAATGGAAACATAAGCACGCACGCACACGCACACACACACACACACACGAGATGTGACCCTGGCTCTAAACGTCACATCGCTCCAGCCATAAGATGTTTCACTTGACTGGGATGAGATGTGACAGCGTGTGTGGGTTGGTTGTGTGACAGTGCTGGGGAATCAGGAGCAGTCATCCAGAGCATGACTGCTTACTGGGTCATGATGATGGGTTGTGTGTGTGTAGGTGTGTGTGGCCAGTAGCTGACCTGTGGTGGGGTTGGTGTGGAACCACTGCGCCCCCCTGACATTATCTCCTCCGTGATGTCACGGCCTCCCTGGTTAGGGTCACGTATTCTGATCTATGGAGGAGACAGACAGAGACAGAGACAGAGAGTGAGAGAAAGCATGAATCTTAATGAAAGGGTAGGTAAGAAAGAAATGTAGCAAAGTAGTTGTGAACCCTTGTTTCACGCTTTCCCTCCCCAATAATCAAAAAGAAAAAGAAATTGGGAGGAAAAGGGAGGGATGTTTCTGATTATTCGCAGCCCTTTAAGAATGTTCCGTCTAGCTATGTAAGCATGTATCTCACGCTGTGCAGGGCTGTGGCTACCCCTCCGTCAAAGAAGACACAATTCTCACATACTCAACATGACGAGTCACTGCAAAACTCAATTCCTAGTTGATAGGCTAGTGCCATGCTTAAAAAAAACATCCTCTGATACCCACTAAAAGCGTTGAAAAGAAAGCTTAATCCAAGTGGTTTGACGGGCGTACAGCTTGGCTTATTCAATCTTTGATACACAAACAAATTCCAGCGCAGCCAGAGCGAGAAACTAAAAATGCCTGGCTCACATAATCACCAATTTCGAGAGCAAATGTGACAGCAGCAAGCTTCCATGCAAGACACACGATGTTGCCACATGACTCAAACAAAGACGAGAACAAAAAACTACCAAGAGCTTTTCTTCCTCCGAGTTGCAAGCACACGTTTCATTTCACAATCTCTCTCTCTCTCACTCACTCTCTCTCTTCTCCCCCCCCCCCCCCCCCCCCCCCCCCCCCTTACTTACGTACACACGGCAGGAGCAAGGGCTGTGGCTAACTGGTATGAACCGGAATATTTACTCTGGTACTCCACTGCTGCTGGTGGGGCTTTACATGGCCATGGCCAGCGCCTGCCTGCCCCTCTGAGCTCCAGAGAAACCTAGCGGGCCCATCTCTTCATGGGACTGGGGTTGTGCTGCTGGCTGCTAGAAACCTCTTCTGGTGGGTGGGGGTGGACTCTGATCCTACAACGCAGGGCGCTTGCTCAAGTTTAAAAAAGTCCAAAACACTCAATTTGTCCAGCCGCTTGTGTGGGTGGACAAGAGAAGGGCAGGGCCTTGTTTAAAATCAAGCTACAGCTAGCAAGTTGTCTATCTCTCTGGCCCACATACACACGCTCATGTGCAGAGCAAGATAGTGAGAACACGGGGGAGTGGGTTGGGGGGGGGAGCGACAGAGCGACTGGCCTTGTAAAGCTACAGTACTGGAATGTGCAACCCCGCCCACTGAAGCTAACAGACAGGCAAAAAGAGCTTGAGCGAGAGAGAGTTCAGTGAAAAAAAAGAAAAAAAGGGTCTAATGTTATCGAAAGAGCTCTGGCAAGCAGAAGAAACTCCCTTAGATCTCGCCACCTCCCTCTTCATCTCTGGTCATGCCGTACGCTCGCACAGCGTTTTTATTCTCTCTACTTAGTGTTTGCTCTCCTATGCGCTCCCTTTTATGAGGGGACGAGGGGTAGAGGGAGAAAGGGGAATGCCACAGCAGCAGACGAGGGGAGAAGAGAAGGGAGAGAAGGGAGGGAGGGGCTTGGCTCTTCCGGCTGAAAAAGGGGGGAGGAGACCGGTAGCCACGTGGAGCGGAGTTATGTGCTGACACGTCCTTCACAGCCCCTCCCCCCCCCCCTGCTCTGTCTGACGCACAGAACCCGTGAATTGGGGAGAGAGAGGGATGGAGAAAAAAAAAAGTTTTTGCAAGTCACAACAGTCTAATGACTGCATTTCCATTTGCATTAAAAAACAAAGACAGAAACCCGGAAGAGGGCTTGATTCTACCACTGTGCGAGGAGAAGGTTTGTAAAGCCTGACTGCCCTATATAGATAAGTACTCACTCACCACAACCTCGACTAACCATTTAAGAATTCAAAGCGCACAGGCATAAAGGCGCTTTTGTGGCTGACACACACCACCACAAGGAACTCAAACACTTAAAGCATTGCTTTACACATACACACACACCTATCACTCTCTCACAGACAGCAGTTCATCTGTTCACTCTGTCTGTTTAATGTCCCCACTAGTATTCATTCATTGTGAGTGAGTGTGTGTGCAGGCCCACGTGGCCCAGCACCGCTGCGTGGTCTCTTGGGAAGGGGTCAAAGTCCTGCGCTGAGCCAGCTGCGTGCCCCCAAATGTACTGATACGCTGCAAAGTACCTCGCCCACGGTGGGAGAGAGGGACCACAGAGGGACCTGATCTCTGTTCTCATAGCAACAGTAAAAGCCAAGACACTTTGAAGGTCAGGGGGCTCAAGTCCAATGGAGGCGGGTATAGAGACTAGGACTTGAGTTTGAACGATTATCTCAAGTCCCTAAGAAAAACCATCCTATGGATCCCATTAAGCCAACTAAGGCACCACAATTGGATCATGTTACCTTGTTGTTACCTAGTCTAAAACACAATGAAAAACAAAAAACAAACCCTTAACATTGACTTACATTCTATTATCAAGCCACCGTGTCATTAACGCATGACATGATACATGTGCTATGAAAACCAAAAGAAAATCAGTTCAATGAAACGTGTGCCAAATCACACTAGACCACAGGCATCCAAGCATAACAAAAGGTTGACAAACACTTTTGGTTTGAAACTAATACCACTGGCAACCCAACCAAAGAAAGTGACCCAACCCAGTCACAGAAAGCACAGCCTCAAAGGGAAAGGGAGACCTGTTGTGTTCCATCCGGGTCAGAAAGCAACCTAGTCTCAAAGACCAACCACGCTGGAGTCCAGTTCAAAACTACTACCAGCGACGCTAGCTTCATGTTAGTCAGGGTCTGTCACCATGTCTTCCAGAAACATCTATAGCCTTAGATTGCAACATTTTTTCCTACTGCTGAGGCATTTGTATTACAAAAAAAGTCACGCTGTTTGCTTTGCTCTGAAACAACGGTAGTACACTCACTGATATAGCATATCACTTAAAACACTACAGTTGCAAGCTGTATGCTTTTAAGTGGCTGTATTGGATAGTTCTAGATGTAAACCTGGAAACCTGTGGGACTGCTCCATTAGAATGCATCAAAAGGTTCCATTCACTGAACATTGTAAGAAACATGACCTGAAACATTCATTAGCTCACATTTTGAAGAGCTCTTTCCTTGTTTCTATATAGAAGCTAAAGATACTTAGTTAAAGTCAAAACCAGACTTTGGGAGTAGGTCTGCATGAGGCAATATTAAGTTCATAGTACACATCACAAGTGATTATAGTCAAACCTTCTGCATTCCAGGACTGACAGCACAGCAGAGCTCCAGTGTTCCAGACATCTTGCAGAGGTTGACTATACCTGTTTGCGTTCTCGCTTGGTGGCGATGTGCTGGGGTGGTGGAGGTGGGGGCTGTTGTTGTTGATGTTGTTGTTGTTGTTGTTGTTGTTGTTGTTGTTGTTGTTGTTGCTGTTGCTGCTGCTGCTGCTGAGAGGCGGGGCTCATGATGACTGGCGCTGCCTGCACTGGGGTGGCGAACTGGGCCGGGGTCGGGTAGTAGGCCCCCGCTGTGAACCAGACACAAATTAAGTAAACTTGGGGCCTATTGCTGTAACTTTGGCTTGACACTCTGGCTCTGTACTATCAGTGTACTCTGTACACTGGCTTGACACATATACATGACACATTGTACATAAATATACATACGAAATATACACACAAAATACACACACACACACACACACACAAACATTACACAATATGAACGTCCATCGCTTGTGTTCTGAAGGTCATGCCAGGGCCCTTTAAAGGGCAGTACATGCTTTCTGTGCAACAGCGAGCTTAATGGGCACTATAAAGTGAAAAGTGTGGCTTTGTGTCCAGATTGTCACCTCAAAAAATCTCACCATATCACTAAAGAGACATTGTTTCAATGCATTGGGTATAGGGCATCATTAAGTTAGCCAATAACACGCTTACACTAACAGCTGCTGTGTAAAGAACAGAACAGATGTTGGAGGTCCAAGAGCCACAGAACCTTTCAAAGATACCAAGACCTCAATACATGAAAGACAAAAGTCTAGTACCCAAAGTTCAAAGTGATCGATATTGTCAACAAGACCTCCATGATTATCTGGCCTCATTCCACACTCTGAACCTGCCTGTACAGGCAACCCCCCTTTCTTTCCTTTTGATGGAAGGAAAGTACAAAAAAGCATGAAAAGGGTGGTTTCCTTCCCCCTCATCAGACTTGTTGCTCGCTAGAGTCAGTGCCACTTCTCCTGCTCTCACTCCCTCCCTGAGTGCATTTCACTCACATTACCCAGTTGCATTGTTGACCGGGAGCCACACACACCTAAATATAGTCAAAACCCACAGCTACTGGGAGACAGAGGGGGAAGGGGGAGGGAGAGAGAAATAGAGGGAGAGATAGAGAAAAAGGGAAGCATACTGGAACCCAGAATGAAAAGACCTTCCATGGATAAGGCCCGAAGTCTGTGAATAAATAAGGGTAAGAAACCACCTACCCTGGGAGTCCTCCTGCTCACAAGACGTGCGGTTCCCCATGTAGAATGCAGTACGTATGAAGAAGGCAAACCGGGGGGGGGGGGGCGGGGGGGGGGGGGGGGGGGGGAAGAGAGAGAGAGAGAGAGAGAGAGAGAGAGAGAGAGAGAGAGAGAGAGAGACTCTTTAAATCCCCTCTTTTGATCTTTTTCCCCGTTCCTGTTTTCCCCCCACAGGTGCCCCTGAGAAAGACTGGCCCTGTCACTGTTCCCCTCGTCCAGCGCGTCTCCACATAGCTCCTCCCCTTATCAGCGCCTCACTCCTTCTCTGCCCTCCCTCCCACTTCCTCCGTAGTGGCCTAAGGGGATTTGGTGCCGCCCAGTGAGGCTCTGAGCCACGTAAAAGACCACTGCCAGTGATCTGATCCTGCTGCTGGAGTTACAGCCCACCTCAACCTCAACGGAGAGGCTGAGGAGGGGGGAGGAGGAGGAGGAGTTAAGTAAACCATCCAACTGAATGAGATCGAGGGGCTTCCTCCTCCCCATAGAGCCTGTCATGGCAGCAGAGAACCCGCTACACGCATGTTGGAATCTTGATGGTCAAAGACTGCAAGTTTGCACTTGGGACATTGCAGTTGCAATTAGATTTATAGGTCCCTATATACCAGTGTTGTAGTCGAGTCACTATGCCTCGAGTCCGAGTCCAGGCTCGAGTCTCCAGTGTACGAGTCCGAGTCAAGTCCACTACTCATATGAGTCAAGTCCGAGTCGAGTCCCTATTGATCCACATCGAGTCCGAGTCAGCACTAAAGTAAGCATACATGTTGTTACATTTAAAAAAAACATAACTGTTGTGACGCAGCTCATAGGCGCATCCTAATGGCGGCAGCTATGAACTTTCATATGTATTTTACTGTTTTTAACTCACTCTAGTGCTCATAAATACTGTCCTGTCCTCTTAACAATAACTCACAGAAATGCAACTCTAATGTGCTTTATTTGCACATACATAACCATGTCTTATGAATAGCTTATGCTATTCATGATAGAAGACATGGTTATGAGCCACGGCGGGTCCGCGATCCACCTTCGTAGCGGATCCAACGCGGCGTGCAAGTGGACCCCGATACGGGTCCGTTTCGCGGATCCGTTCCGGAGACCGCGATACTCCTACGGAGTCCTTTTGCTGTGTGGGTTACTTACGTAGTTACGTTATTAAATGTATGACATGAAGCAGTAACATTCCCTTGCACTAAAATCATATACCAAATTATAGAATAATGGCATATTACAAGTATAGCCTAATGACATAAAAAAAAAGTCGAGTCCTCGTCTTAATTCTCGAGTCCCTAATGCACGAGTCCGAGTCAAGTTCGAGTCATTCAGTGCTTGAGTCCAAGTCAAGTCACGAGTCTCTAAATTTAGCTCACGAGTCGGACTCGAGTACTACAACACTGCTATATACCCAACTCTAGTGTTCACACAGGGAATGTTTACATACTAGGCTGAGGTACATGGTATGGACCTGGTGATCTTATACAGAGAATAAACAAAGAACAGCAGAATGGACACCAAAAAAAAGCCCAAAGCATTGTATTGGCCCACTGCAAAACAAGCTTTCAGAATAAAAGAATGTGCTACTGCATCTTGAGGTATTGCATTAGATTTATTTTTCAATGTAAATACACAATTAACCATCACTTCTTTTAAAAAGTGCAAAATACTAATATTATACAACAAGAGTGTCAATTTTGTTGAAATATATTGTTGTGATGTTGTCCACAATTGACCCTTTTCAGCGATATCAGTGAGAGATATTCCAAAGGAAATAATAGAACATTTCTGGAATAATAGGTCTGAAATATCAGAGAGAAGTAGACCGAAAGGACTACAATATGCATTTGAGAGCTACATTCATAATATGATTTGTTGGTGGAGAATTGTGAATGAAGAGGACATTAAAATCAAGGGAAAAGCTCACCGGTCCCAATGCAAGCACCAGGCACCCCACGTCTTGACAATTCATGTGCAGACAAACAGATACAGGAACGACAATGTTCTTGCACAGCAGGGTGAGTCAATATATTGTTTTATTTTAAGCTAAAGTTTAGTTATGACTCCCTATAGCTTTCATTATTTAATATATGTTTTTGCCAATTGCTAGAAAAAGTAAATGATCCCGCTTTTCCATTTGTTAAAGCATGACAGGATATTGCTCACACATCATGGGCTTGATCCATACATTGGATCTCATAAAGGCACAACAGGAAATGCCAACTAAATCCTGCACAAGTTTGCCACAACAATGGCACAAACCCAGGGGATGATAAAATAAATAATAATAAGACGGATTCAGCTGTGAGTGAGGTCTTTCACACTGTTTAATACATACCCGACAACTCTCCTCTTGCATTTTTGGCTTTGGAAAAGTGAAAAACACAACACCCCCCTCTAAACTTTGAAGATATCTGCTGTCAGACTTGCAGGTTCCATATGCACATGTTTCAGCATTTTCCCTTGTTCTGACCTTGACTAGGCGCCTAGTCAAGGTTGCTTACGTAGGATGGGACAGTGGCCATTCTAGGGAGGGGCTTAGCTAAGGGCCAATAAAAAAAAATAAAAAAAGGGGTTAGGGTAAATATGCATTATAAAAACCTCATACTCATGCATTGATGTTTGCTAATAAATGTGTTCTGAATTGACACAGTGATATGTCCATTATGCCTGCGGGGTAGTTAAAGTAAAAGACTTTTTTCTCTCTTACCTACTATACATGATTGGAAAAATGATTGGGAGGGTTCAAAATGTTGCCCAGACACTGGATTATCTGTTTGTTTGTGGTTTTAAGTCATCAAACACAACTTTGATGACAAAAACAACAAAGCTAAGACATCATTTGTGATTGTTACTAGAAAAACAATTGTTTTTGATGGTTTTTGGCCTCTAGTTTGTTGAGTTTTGGTCACAGAGTGATATGGTTTAGACTGTTGGAATCAGTTGGAGTCTCAGCTGTCATATGATAGTTTGTGTAGACAACATGTCGGGAAAAAGATCACTATTGCTGTGCATATTCATGTGCACATGACAAGTTATGAAATACATCTCTTGCTCATTCTCTTGTTTGGGGTTGGAATTGTGTGTCATTTAGCTAAAAATGGGGGCATCTAGGGATGTATGACATGGCTACTTTCTCATATGTTTAAATGCCTTATGAAGTCTTTGATTTCGGGATGAAGAGGTTAAGGTTTAAACTATGTAGACTCATCTTAATAAACAGCAGGAGGCCCAACACTAGACATCATTACTTCTGTGACTTTACTCTCAAAGTTTCTCTGGTCCCATTTTGGTTGCCTCCACTTGAATAATGTAGCACATTTTTGGTTTATTATTAACTTGCCACATACACAAGCACACAAGCTTCTAGCTCCACACAAACAGCAGCCTATATATGCACCACTAAGCAAAATTTCCACCGTCTATTCATGGAGGCTACACTGGCCACCGCCGACAGTGTGTCTACCATAGGCGTAGATTACGGGGGGGACGGGGGGGTCCCCACCACTATTTATAATTTTAATTTTGTCCTCACCACTTTTAAAAATGTGCAAACCAATTGCGACCACATACTCCGAAACCGTCAAGTCTAAATCATGCCACAGGCGCGCACGATGACATCCTCACCCCCCCCCCCCCCCCCCCGTCAACAATCGCGCCCCCCCCCCCCCCCCCCCCCCCGTCGACAATCGCGCAACCCCCCCCACCTTGACAATCGCGCACCCCCCCGTCGACAATCGCGCCCACCTTAAGTTAGGAAATTACAATAAGTCAGAATTATGATAAAACTATGCTAGGCTAGAGGTCCTACTAGTAGTTTACGTCACACAAATCTGAAGTTAAAGATGTACCTCTGAATGTAAAGAATGGTGTACATTACTGTCACCAATCTGAAAATCATACTACGTTGCTGCAGCAATGCCAGAGTCAGTCAGGCTGTGATCCTCATATGCATGTAGCATTTAACGTAAGCTGTAAAAAAAACAAAAAAACAACCTCCAACCAAAGACAGTTATGTCAAATCCATTGACCGTATTAGACCTATTGTCGACAGAAACCAGTCACGCAGACGATCAACCTCATCTCAAGTATTACATGTATCCTAGCAACAAAGAGAGCCAGTCCAGTGGCAGGACAGGGTCTCTGCTGGTACGTTGTTTGTGCTCGTGCAGTCTGCTAGTGATAAGCCTACAACTAAACAAAACCAGCACATAGCGCACATGTCTGGTGGTAGGGGTCAGCCAGTTTGTTATTATCCTGGGCACCACTTGTGCTGACATATAGCTGCCACTAGAGGGGGAGGCAACACAGCCCGGACAGCAGACATGGCTGCATAGTAGAGCCACTATTGTGACAATTGGCATGATGCAAGAATGAAGGAATTTAGTTTGATTTCAATTGTATCCAATGTTTTTGTATTACTCTTTTTTCCATATAGAACAATCAGCAGTGTTAATATGAAGTATAATTAGTGCCAACAGACTTGTATTCGTGTTTCAGATCCGTGTGTGCAAACATATTTTGTGAATTTTTCTTCATATGTTAACACACACAAGATGTCCGTGTGTGTCTTTGAGTGTGCCTGTGTGTGTGTGTTTGTGTGTGTGTGTGTGTGTGTGTGTGAGTGCGTGCGTGCCTCCAAGAGTGTGTCAGTCGAGGCCCCACATAGAGCCTCTTACCATAAGTACCGTATTCCGCCGTGTTGCTGGGGTAGAAGCCAGGCGTGCCGGCCGGTACCGGGTACTGCTGGGGTGTGGTCACGTAAGTAGGCCGGTACTAGAGGAAGGTACGAGTAAGAAACACACATGCAAGACGTTGTAGTCAATATGCAAAGTGGTATTTTGGTCTCCCGAGAGCTGGCATTGCAGGCTACAAAAGTCAAGTGAATAACTGATTTGAGCAGATATTGTCCTTCCATCGTGAATATTAATGTTGCCATTTCAAAAACCCTACTGCCTAACCATCAGCAAGTACAATGTGCTCATTAATATTAATGGCCATAACCACCACAACACCGTCTCCCTACCTGTCCAGGTATGAAGTAGGCGGTGCCCTGCGGGGAACTGGGGAAGGACAGCTGCTGCTGGGGGATCATCATCATCTGGGAGCCGGGCTGGTAGACGTGGGTGGGTGCCACGGGCCGGGAGGCGCTGCTGGGGGGCACTCCTCGAGGCCCGGCGCCTGGGGGCAGGCCAGACCTGTTGGCATAGTATGGCTGGAAGTGGGGGGGGGGATGAAATAAGAGTACAGAAAAGGACGGAGTAGTGAGAAAACCTGTGGTTAACCACCAGCAACACGCACCGCTCGTTTGTCCCCATGAATGTGTAACGAGGGGCCAACAGGAAGCACATTGGCCCCCGGCTAACAGGAAGACAAAGCAGCCCAACAATATGGGCCATTCACCACCTTCTCATCGACATTCTGCTACCTGCCTGACAGCTAATTAGCAAGAGGGCCACCGATGAAGACCTGCGCATGCACACACGCACGCACGCGCTCTGTTCCCACCTGGTATTAACATGTGGTTTTGGAGATTTGATCACGAACCAACAGCTCTAAGTACGTCAGTTAACACTTGTGTGGTGTGAAGGGGCGTGGCTTGGTGTCGGCTGCGAGCAAAGGGGGCATGGCGGCTCAATCGCGGGAATCGACACAGCTGTGAGGGGTTAGAGTAATGAGTGATGGACTATATACACTCACCGGCCACTTTATTAGGTACACCTGTCCAACTGCTCGTTAACGCAAATTTCTAATCAGCCAATCACATGGCAGCAACTCAATGCATTTAGGCATGTAGACATGGTCAGGACGATCTGCTGCAGTTCAAACCGAGCATCAGAATGGGGAAGAAAGGTGATTTAAGTGACTTTGAACGTGGCATGGTTGTTGGTGCCAGACGGGCTGGTCTGAGTATTTCAGAGACTGCTGATCTACTGGGATTTTCACGCACAACCATCTCTAGGGTTTACAGAGAATGGTCCGAAAAAGAGAAAATATCCAGTGAGCGGCAGTTCTGTGGGCGCAAATGCCTTGTTGATGCTAGAGGTCAGAGGAGAATGGCCAGACTGGTTCGAGCTGATAGAAAGGCAACTGTAACTCAAATAACCACTCGTTACAACAGAGGTATGCAGAAGAGCATCTCTGAACGCACAACACGTCGAACCTTGAGGCGGATGGGCTACAGCAGCAGAAGACCACACCGGGCGCCACTCCTGTCAGCTAAGAACAGGAAACTGAGGCTACAATTCGCACAGGCTCACCAAAATTGGACAATCGAAGATTGGAAAAACGTTGCCTGGTCTGATGAGTCTCGATTTCTGCTGCGACATTCGGATGGTAGGGTCAGAATTTGGCGTCAACAACATGAAAGCATGGATCCATCCTGCCTTGTATCAACGGTTCAGGCTGGTGGTGGTGGTGTAATGGTGTGGGGGATATTTTCCTGGCACACTTTGGGCTTATTAGTACCAATTGAGCATCGTGTCAAAGCCACAGACTACCTGAGTATTGTTGCTGACCATGTCCATCCCTTTATGACCACAGTGTACCCATCTTCTGATGGCTACTTCCAGCAGGATAACGCGCCATGTCATAAAGCGCGAATCATCTCAGACTGGTTTCTTGAACATGACAATGAGTTCACTGTACTCAAATGGCCTCCACAGTCACCAGATCTCAATCCAATAGAGCACCTTTGGGATGTGGTGGAACGGGAGATTCGCATCATGGATGTGCAGCCAACAAATCTGCAGCAACTGCGTGATGCTATCATGTCAATATGGACCAAACTCTCTGAGGAATGTTTCCAGTACCTTGTTGAATCTGTGCCACGAAGGATTAAGGCAGTTCTGAAGGCAAAAGGGGGTCCAACCCGGTACTAGCAAGGTGTACCTAATAAAGTGGCCGGTGAGTGTACTATGTACTCATGGTTGTTCTGCTCTGCCCCTACAGTGAGGCCGGGTCCAGCGCTACCCGACAGTGTCAGCGCTAAGGTGTTTGGGGCCATGCCCCCCCCTTGCAGTCATTAATGCCCCTCCTACCACAGGTCATTATTTTACTTATTTTCCCGATAATGACCGGCGTTCTATACATTATCTCTTACATATTAAATGTGCAAAATGTAACTTAAATGAAATAAAATACATTACCGGGGGAATCGCATCATTTTGGTTGTGCATGCATAGCAGGTTAGGCTTGGTCAATGCTCATTGGTTGCTGAGCAAATTTGTTACATTTGATTTCAACATAATGTTGAGCTGCAGCGCGCAGCTGCAGAATCCTGGTATTAATCGAAAACGACAGTTTGTCCTCCTATCATAGACGAAACACGAAAGTTAGCAGCTTATCACCAAATGATCACCAAAAATGGATGGCTTAGACCAGTGGTTCTCAACCTTTTTTTAACAAATGCCCCCCTGACCATTCCATGATCCTCGTACCGCACCCCCCCCCCCCCCCCCCTTACAAAGAAAACCCCAAAAAACTACAGGGTGCTGGTGCTTTAAGTGTTCTTGTAGTAAACAGTGTGTTAAGACTGGAGGACTTCAACTGACATCGGGTTTTATGATGAGAGAAGCCATTGTTTCGCTTTAAAATCCCTGTTTGTATTGGATTGGAGCTGTTTATGTATTTATGCCCCCAACAACTTGATGTGCTGCTGAGCAAATCTGACCATTTGACAGGAAATTAAAGCATTGATTTTAAACATTGCCTCCAAAATGTATGTTTTTGAGATAGGTCATGTTTGTACATTACTTAACTGGAGAAACTGGTAAACAACATGGAAATGTTATTTTAGTTGTAATGTGATATAACATATTAATTATAATAGGATAGGTTATATAAGATATTAAATAGTCCGCTCGACTTGTAAAAATAAAAAAAAAACCTCACAATTTTAACTCTAAAACGCATTAAAGTACTTTATTAATTAATACTTTATTAATTTATTAATACTTTATTAATTAATACTTTATTAATATTATTAATACTGGGGCAGCCGTATGGAGTCAGAATAGTGTCATCATTCAAACCTGAAAAAAAAGGTTTCAAAGGCTTGTAAGTCTGTGTTTGAAATCTCAACACCTTGTAAAAAAGGTTTTGCACCACTGAAAAAAGAGATTATAGCCTGAAAAAAAAAAGTCAAACATCTGCAAACATGATTTTGTGTTCTATTTTATCTTCTTCATCATTTTCACCAACACATTTTCAAAGCTAAAATGTTTTCACAAACACATTTTCAAAGTTTAAAAATGTTCACCAGCGCATTTGCAGAGTTTCAAATCTGACACTGTTCTAACAGTGTATTACTTTGTTTCCCGGTTTTGAAACCTTGTAAATGGGATTCTGCAAACAGCTGTTCAAACATTGAGAAATACGTTTTGAAAGGTTGAATATCTATTTTTAAAAACTTGTAAAGGTGTAAATTTACACCATTGCAATGTATTTTTTCAGAACTTAATTTTCAGCACTGACTTTTCAGAGATTTGACCACACGGGCGCAAGCTTGCGAGTCACGTGATTATTGACACTGTTCTGACGCCGTTCGTTTTGAAACTCCTTTAGCTCAAAGCTCTGAAAACGTGGTTCTGAAAAAAAGGAAAAAAAACCTTCCTGGGGGCGGGACCATCTTGCTCTAAACCTATTGGTTGCTCTCTGCTGAGGCACAGTCCAATCACATGCGCCGTTGACCGGGCTGTGCGGGATTGACAGTGCTCTGCCGATGACTAACAAGCGACTTGCGTGGTTGATTTTGTTGTCTATTTTCTGGAACCATGGCTGGTAGACAGGCGAGCAATTTTATTCTGTATTGTTTGCGTTCTAACCACCCGCGAGCCTCCTGCGGCTCGCCAAGCTGTAATTTGCAACACGTTCTCATCGCAACTCGTAATATACCGACGGTTTGTCACGCCCCTAGACGTGATACTGACGCAAAATGTACCCTCCCGCGTCTGTGTGAAACGATCTGTGTGAAACAATCTCATAAACCCGTTCGCGGTGGTAAGAGACGAGCAGAGTCTACAGCGTCCGCTCGCAGAGCAGAGTCTACAGCGTCCGCAGTCTACTGTGAAACAATTCACTCCATAGGGTTATGGTTAGGGTTATGGTTAGCGTAATCTATCACCGTGACCGGGTTGTTATTGGAGTGAATGGACTCTGTAGACTCTGCTGGTCTCTTACCACCGCGAACGGGTTTATGAGAACCCCCAGATCGTTTCACGATCTGGTAGAGTCTTTGCCAGCTTCAAAGCAATGAATAACCTACATCAGCGGGTGCTGTGTATGGATCACAAGTTCCGAGTATGTTTATCTTCTCTTCATATCTAATTTTAACATTTTGTGACAAATGGTCTAAATAGTTGATTTATTTAAGTATCGGAAATCTGCAAGGCTGCAATTCCCCTGGTTGGCCGTTGTTCGTCGCCATTTTGCCAGCGTTTGTTGCCCTCCAGGTATCCATGGTAGTCACGTGACCGCAAAGTATGACTATTATTTATGCCATGCGAGCCACAAATTAGTCTACAGCGTCCATTCACTCCAATAATAACCCGGTCACGGTGATAGATTACGCTAACCATAACCCTAATCCTTTATGGAGTGAATTGTTTCACAGTAGACTGCGGACGCTGTAGACTCTGCTCTGCGAGCGGACGCTGTAGACTCTGCTCGTCTCTTACCACCGCGAACGGGTTTATGAGATTGTTTCACACAGATCGTTTCACACAGACGCGGGAGGGTACATTTTGCGTCAGTATCACGTCTAGGGGCGTGACAAACCGTCGGTATATTACGAGTTGCGATGAGAACGTGTTGCAAATTACAGCTTGGCGAGCCGCAGGAGGCTCGCGGGTGGTTAGAACGCAAACAATACAGAATAAAATTGCTCGCCTGTCTACCAGCCATGGTTCCAGAAAATAGACAACAAAATCAACCACGCAAGTCGCTTGTTAGTCATCGGCAGAGCACTGTCAATCCCGCACAGCCCGGTCAACGGCGCATGTGATTGGACTGTGCCTCAGCAGAGAGCAACCAATAGGTTTAGAGCAAGATGGTCCCGCCCCCAGGAAGGTTTTTTTTCCTTTCTTTCAGAACCACGTTTTCAGAGCTTTGACGCTAAAGGAGTTTCAAAACGAACGGCGTCAGAACAGTGTCAATAATCACGTGACTCGCAAGCTTGCGCCCGTGTGGTCAAATCTCTGAAAAGTCAGTGCTGAAAATTAAGTTCTGAAAAAATACATTGCAATGGTGTAAATTTACACCTTTACAAGTTTTTAAAAATAGATATTCAACCTTTCAAAACGTATTTCTCAATGTTTGAACAGCTGTTTGCAGAATCCCATTTACAAGGTTTCAAAACCGGGAAACAAAGTAATACACTGTTAGAACAGTGTCAGATTTGAAACTCTGCAAATGCGCTGGTGAACATGTTTAAACTTTGAAAATGTGTTTGTGAAAACATTTTAGCTTTGAAAATGTGTTGGTGAAAATGATGAAGAAGATAAAATAGAACACAAAATCATGTTTGCAGATGTTTGACTTTTTTTTTTCAGGCTATAATCTCTTTTTTCAGTGGTGCAAAACCTTTTTTACAAGGTGTTGAGATTTCAAACACAGACTTACAAGCCTTTGAAACCTTTTTTTTCAGGTTTGAATGATGACACTATTCTGACTCCATACAGCCGTGGCCTACTGGTTAAGGTTTCGGGCTTGTAACCGGGTTGCCGGTTGCCGGTTCGATCCCCGAGCAGTCCACGGCTGAAGTGCACTTGAGCAAGGCACCTAACCCCTCACTGCTCCCCGAGCGCCGCTGGTTGGGCAGGCAGCTCACTGCTCTGGGTTAGTGTGTGATTCACCTCACTGTGTGTTCACTGTGTGCTGTGTGTGTTCACTAATTCGGTTAAATTGGGTTAAATGCAGAGAAACTAATTTCCCTCACGGGATCAAAAAAGTATACACTCACTCACTCACTATTAATTGATTACATATTTCTTTCTTTCGTGACCATGGTATAAGCGGGATAATGACCTTCGAGGTGTCCATTAACAGAAATTAATGGACGACGCGGAGGCGTGAACCGTCCGACGCGGAGGCGTCGCATCGGACGGTTGCTTCCGCGAAGTCCATTCATTTCGTCGGGCATTATCCCTTACTTATACTATACTTTATATTTCGGCTGCAAACCGCAATTCTTTTTTCGTTCTCCGTAACTTTGAAATATCTCCACACCGCCGACATCGTTGTTTACGTTTACCGCGTCACTGCACGTTCTTTGATTGCGTCAGTAAAACGCGCCGCGTCACTGCACGTTGTTTGCTTGCGTCTTTAAAACGCGGCGCTAATATTTAATATATATATTCGGCCTTGTTTTTCCACTCATTCCACCGAATACCTAATATGGCTTTTTTTTTGCAATATTTGGACGAATATATTCGGTTACCGAATATTCGGTGCATCCCTATTTGATTGTAATGTGTGTGATTAAACGTGGTTACATTATCGTGCTTGTGTACGTTTTCATTGGTTATTTAAGTTTTAGCCCGCGAAGATGAGATGACAGCTGTTAAAAGTAGCGTTTGTGTTTCCCGGGTTTCGCTGCTGCTGTGGTGGATTTGTTTGGGCGTTGCTATGGAGACCGTTCCTGCTCGGCTTGTCCGATCGTGATCAGGGAGCAGAGGGGAGATCTCCAGGGGCGACGTCGGGGTTTACTCCCTTTTACCCAGCAGTGGAAGCAGCAGACTCGGGTTCTTGGTCTCAGACAGTAGCTTTATTTTTAGTTGGGAAACCATGAAAGTTTAAAATGTAGAGTTCAAATTAACTTTGTACAAGCCAAATTGTGGCGCCCCCATTCGTGCCTGAGCGCCCCCATACCAGCCCTCATGCATCCAGCGCACCCCAAAATGTTTATAACGCCCCCCAGGGGGCGGTACAGCCCCCGTTGAGAAACCATGGCTTAGACGAAAATGGCTTAGACCTCCTCCTGCTCCTCCTCAGCCAGCAGCAGACTGTGACACTGTGGCCACCAAGTCTTGCAGCACTAAATCCAGAGGCCGATAACTTCCTTGATGTGAAAGCTGTGTAGCATATTCTCGACCTGTCACAATCGATTGTAATTGACGCTGAGTTTGAAGTTGCTGAATAGTTTTTAATGTCACAAAAGCAAGCAATGGAGGGAGACTGGACCATACAGCACATCATCTCAGCGTACCACAACCAACTGATTGCCATGCCCAGTGTGCTGACTGCTTTCAAACATGCATTAACATTCAGCGCATCCACAGCAATGTGTGAGAATTCATTCTCCACTCTGAAAAATGTTTTTTCGGAACACAGACGCACAATGCTACACAAGAGAAAGGCCAGGTTGGTGCAGCTTGCATTCGAGAAAGACTTGACACGCAAATGCACAAGCAAATGGAAGGACACAGTACTTAGACATTTCAGCAGCAGTACTCGTCACCTGCAACTCTTCTGAAGGTAAGACGTTTGTTTATTTATTTCACTTCTTGAAGCCAGCCCTGGCTTTCATTATAAGGCCTAAGCAGGTCAATTGTTGATTGTTTGCTGGGTCTATCTGCATTTGTGTTTTATAGGAAAATACCACACACACACGCACACACTTTTTTAAATTATTAGGGACCGAGCCAGTGAAACTGGAAGGTCCCTATTGAAATTGCTCTGTTTATTAGGGACCGAGCCAGTGAAACTGGAAGGTCCCTATTGAAATTGCTTCGTTTATTATTATTCTTATTAGGGACCGAGCCAGTGAAACTGGAAGGTCCCTATTGAAATTGCTTCGTTTATTATTAGGGACCGAGAAACTGGAAGGTCCCTATTGAAATTGCTTCGTTTATTAGGGACCGAGCCAGTGAAACTGGAAGGTCCCTATTGAAATTGCTCTGTTTATTAGGGACCGAGCCAGTGAAACTGGAAGGTCCCTATTGAAATTGCTCTGTTTATTATTATTATTCTTTCTAGCGACTTTGCCGGCGATTTGTACCATCTCAACGTAGACATTTGACTGTTTTTATTTGGCAAAGTTGCCAGGCCTGGTGAAAATGTATATATTCTATGCGTCACGTTCATGTCGCACACTTGGAAGACCACTAGGTGGCGCTGTTTTTGAGCAAAATCCGTAACGCTATTAACTCCCGCATACTTGGTCGCACATTCATAAACCTTATATCCACACATGCAGGACTCATTGCTGCACCTCCTGATACAGGCCACGCCCACTTCCGCCTAATTTATTTTTCGCTAAAGCGCGAAAACTCCAAAATACTACGTCTACAGGTTCCAAACATGCGCCTTTCTTTGATTCGCACGAAACTTCACATGTAGCATCTCCAGACTGTCCCATGAACAAAAGTAATTGGAAGTATTTCGATATTTCAAAAAATAAGCGCGCTATAAATATTTTAATTTATGTAAATTTTATGTCAAAAAAGCAAGTGGACCATTTCTCCAGTTTGGTATGTTTGTTCGACACCAAACTTTGGTCAATAGTTCCGTATACCTCCATTAACCATCGTAAACATTTTCAGACCATCGCCACTAGGTGGCGCTCTTTAAAATGAACAAGTTTATATCTCCACATCGGCCAGTGCGATTTAAACGAAACTTGGTACGATGATAGCCCATGGCTCCCTGAGGCTTACGTTAAAAGGAGAAAAAAATGTCAGCATAAATCACTGTACAAAGACCGTAATAGTTATGAACATGAAATTCACAGGACACGTGTAGACTGGTGCCCGGAGCACACGTACCAAAAATATTTAATTTTGTTCTTCTGGTTGTTCATTATTTCCATTAATTCCTGCCTGGAATTTCTGCTTTTGTGATTCATTCGTAAAATGTTTGCCAGTTGTTCATTTATTTCACTTCTTGAAGCCAGGCCTGGCTTTCATTATAAGGCCTACTAAGCAGGTACATTATTGATTGTTTGCTTGGTCTATCTATTTGTGTTTAATAGGCTACTACGTGGCTGCCTGTATGGCATTATGTAATTTCTGCCTGGTGCGTGGCTAGGGTACTTGCTGCCCGAATGAGTGCCTTCTGTCAGCGGTCCTGTTCTGTTACTTATATGTTGTCTAGGGGTGTTTTTGATGATTGTGGAGGCTGTTCTCCAAGGTTAGCTCCTCGATAGCACACTTTCCTTCCACTCTCACATCAACACCATTACCCGCACTGCATACTTCCATCTCCGCAACATCACCAGACTCCGCCCCTCCCTCACCCCCCACACCACCGCCATCCTTGTTCACAGCCTCGTCACCTCCCGTCTGGACTACTGCAATTCTCTCCTCTTCGGCCTCCCCCAAAAATCCCTCCGTAAACTACAACTGGTCCAAAACTCTGCCGCCCGCATCATCACTAAGACCCCTTCATACCACCACATCACCCCTGTCCTCCAGCAGCTTCACTGGCTCCCCGTAACCCACCGCATCAACTACAAACTCCTCCTGTTTACATACATGGCCATCCACAACCTCGCCCCTCCCTACCTGTCTGACCTCCTGCACATCAACATCCCCACCCGTTCCCTTCGATCCTCCTCCTCCATCCACCTCTCTGTGCCCCCTGCCCGCCTCAGCACTATGGGGGGCAGAGCCTTCAGTCGCTCTGCACCCCAGCTCTGGAACGCTCTACCTCCCGACCTCCGGAACTGTGACTCTCTCCCCCTTTTCAAATCAAGACTCAAAACCCACCTGTTCCGGACCGCATACTCCCTCTGATTCTCTGTCAAAATAATCCATACTGTCTACTGCCATACTTGCCCTATTTATTTTATCTTATTATGTTGATCATTCCATATTATGTCTATTTTATCCTGTGTTTTTATCCTGTGTTTGTATATTTTAATGTATATTTTAATGTATTCTTGTACAATGTCCTTGAGTGACCTGAAAGGCGCTTTTTTAAATAAAATCCATTATTATTATTATTATTATTATTATTATTGTTTATAAACAGTGGCAGGCCTACTTAATTGTTTTTTGGAGGTTCATAAAGTGTTGAGAGGTGAATAAACTATTTCTGACATAGCAGAAGTGGTTAAACTGCATTTAGTTTAATGCAGTTTGCAAGTGTGTGCAGTTTTTTTAGTTTAATGCAGAGATGCTGATAGCATCTCTGCTGTGTTTGACTATGAGGTCGCCACTGTGTTAAAATATTTCTCAAACGGCAGTGCCCCCCTGCTGGTGACCCATGCCCCTCCAGTAGATCTGCTCTGGAGCCGACTCTGCTACCCGATCTGCCATGAGCAAGTGTGTGGATACCACAAACATTATATTATGTGTATTATGTGTATTACTGCCTGTATTGTGTTGGATTATTGTGTGGAGCAGTGAAGTGACATTATGGCTGCGGCACAAGGTGTCGGGCCAGACTGAATAAAAACGTTGCCGGTAAACGCGCCTCGCTTATTCCCCCGAACCCGACATATGGCGGTGGCCCCAGGTCCAGTGGGGGGGTGCCTGCTCCCGCTGCTCTCTGGTGAGGCCCTGACGGCAGTGCACGGGCTACCGGCGGCGACCCGCAGTTCGTACGGGAACCTGACGCACGCCCAGCTGGACCGCCGAGCTGCTGACGGCGGAGGGGCATTGGCTCCCAGCCTGGCTGAGGCCGGGCTGCTCCCGGAGGTCCGGTCCAGTGCGGTGGTGGAACCAATCATGCTGGATCGGTTCCTCCGGGGGTCCCGCCAGCCACCGCGCAGTGGGTCAGCTGCCACCAGCCCGCCACCCTCGCTACCGCCATCACGTTGGCGGAAGACCACCTCTCACTGGCCCCACGGACCAGGGGAGAGAGAGAGGGTGGTCCTGGTCCGCTGTCAACCGCAACTACATGCTCCCACATGCACCATACACTTCCCCCCTTCCCTGACTCCGGACTAACGCTCCGGGGCCAGCCCTTCCCGGACCCGGCCTCCTGTTATTAGGCACTGATTGGCCGGGCTTTGGTAGATTAGTTTCAGAGGAAAGGGGTGCGCACACAACAGGTAGGGACATGCGGGATGTGCGCTGTGCTCAGCGGTGATGTGAGGTCCTCCGATGCTGCTCAGTGGGGGAGCGAGTCAGAGGAGACTCCGGGGGGGCCTCCTCCGGCCCTGTCGCTCCCCCCAGTGGGGGATTTCCCCCTTGAGCAGTCTTGGGACGACTCTACGCTCAGCCTTTGACCAAGTGATAAATATTGATGGACAGCCGGTACACCCTGACACGGTGGTCACCTTTCCCCAATTTATAGTTAGGAACAGGTTACATAGGGTGAGTCGTGACACTCAGTCAGGGGAAGAAGTGAGCCAGTTGCTCATCCCAAGAAGACGTCGGGAAATGGTTTTCCAGGCAGCCCATCACAGCCCGTGACCGGCTCATGGCCCGCTTCGATTGGCGGGGATCTCACGCGGACGTGCATCGGTGGTGTGCGTCCTGTCATTAATGTCAGTAAGTTAATCCCCCAGCCACCCCAAAAGCGCTGTTGCGCCCACTACCACTTATTGACACCCCCTTCGAGATAATTGGCATGGATCTCATTGGGCCATTAGACCTGGATACCGATTTGCATTAGTCATTGTAGATCACGCAACCCGTTATCCCGAGGGAGTGCCACTACGCTCCATCTCGGCGAACAGCTTAGCACAGACACCGTTTCAATTAATCTCCCAAGTTGGATTCCCAAAAGAGATTCTAACTGATCTACACAAACTTTATGGGTTACTTGGGGTTGAGTCTATTCGTACCAGCGTGTAGTAGTGATAGTCGCAATTGGTATAAGTGGCTCGACCCTCATATCATTCGCAGTACGGGAGGTTCCTCAGGCCTCCACAAGGTTTTCCCCGTGGTTGTTCCACAGATGGCCCAGGGGCTCGTTGGACCTGATTAACGAAAACGGGGAGGAGGGTCCAGGCCAGTTAAAATGAGATTCAGCACATTATGGACCTGAGGGAAAAACTCCAGGCACTGGGACAGATTTCATGCTAGAATTTGCTTCAGGCCCAGGAATGTCAGCAGCGGCTGTATAAAAGAGGTACTCGGCTGAGACAATTTGCACCGGGAGATAAAGTACAATACAACCTGTACTTCCCAGGTCCAGCTCCAAATTACTCGCCAAGTGGCAAGGACCCTTTGTGGTCACACGATGGGTCGGGGATGTTGACTACGAGGTTGTGCGTTCCCGAGATTGTGCGTTTCCTTCCTTCTGGAAGGAAGGAGTCGCACCCGGTCTCGCTGCTGACGGCGGTTATCCAGGAGGGTGAGCTGGGACTGATCGAAAACGATCCAACCCGGTCTCCTTTGATAGACAGCTTTCTCCTCGTCAGAGAGCCGAGGTCACCGAGTTGCAGCAGCGGTTTGTGGACAAATTCTCTCCTCTACCGGGACACACATCGCTTATTAGCCATCCCCAGGCGTGACAGTTAGGTCCCGACCGTATGGGGGTAAATGGGGGTAATAGAAGATTCACAGTGGCTGGTCTAGTCCCATTGTGCTTGTCCACAAGTCTGATGGGTCAATTCAGTTCTGTGTTGACTACTGCAAGGTGAATGAAGGCACGAAAGCGCAGAGAAGGGCTTTGTGGGTAATCGTAGCCTCCAGAGCTTTGCATAGCAGCCGACGCGCACACTCCCAAAATCTCAACTTAGCGCCGGGCGTAAGCGTAGCCCCGTACATCGCCACAATGCTGATTGGTTGAGCTGGGAAGGGTATCCGGTAGCGTGACATCAACATATGGAACCAAAACAAAACAGCAGAGAACCGAATATTTTGCCCATTGCGAACTGATCAGCACATAATGGAGCAGTTTGAAGCACAACTTGCCGAGGTGCGCCAATAGCTGCATTTGTATGACCCGTCTTCCAAGCACAAGAATAGCAAGGTCACTATGAACTTGTGGAGAGAGATTGGGAAGACATTTGGCCGAGATCCGAACATCTGTGTGAAGAGATGGAAAGTGATGCATGAAAAATATGTCAGGCTTACAGAAGAAAATGCAGTATGCCGGTGTATTCCCTTCTTCTGTGTATTTTTGGTGGTTTAGTGGTTTTGTAACCTCAACACTGCCACCTAGTGCTTACGCGCACGCTACGTGCAAGTATAAAGGCAGACACCTATGTGCACGTCTGCGGGGGAGGCTCGCTAACTGGCGCATACGTGCCGATGTTGGAGTATAAACCTAGCTTGAGGTGTCAAAGTACGATGCGTATCCAATCCGATGAGATCGGTTAGGCACGACTCATTTTTTTTTTACACTGGATTTAACAAGGGCTACTGACAGATTCCCTTATCTCCAGAGGCTAAGGAAAAATCATCTTTCTCCACTCTGTACGGGTTGTACCAGTTCATTACACTTCCCTTTGGGTTTTTTGGGGCCCCAGCCACTTTCCAGCGTCTCATGGGTCGGCTGTATGCTGCTGCCTACCTGGATGATGTTATTATTCATAGTGACACCTGGTGGCAGCATATTCGGCGAGTGGTGGCGGTGGTCGAGTCACTGAGGCGGACAGGGCTCATGGCCAACCCAAAGAAGTGTGACGGAGGTAGGTACGGTATTTGGCGTACCACTTAGGCGGCGGGCAGGTGTGCCCGCAGGTAGGAAAGGCTGTCACAGCCTGTCCGCGGCCTGAGACCAAACAACAGGTGAGGGCATTCCTGAGACTGGCTGGCTACTATAGGCGGTTCAGCTCCACCTTTGCTGAGCTGACCAGTCCCATGACCGACCTCACCAGAGAGGGTGCTTCAGATCTGGTCCAGTGAACCGAGCAGTGTCAGACGGCATTAGAGAGGGTTAAAAAGGCTCTCTGTGGGGAGCCGCTCTTGCATACACCTAACTTTAAACTTCCTTTTGTTTTGCAGACCGATGTCTCGACCAGGGGGCTGGGGGGCGTTTTGTTCCAGGAGGTGGAGGACGTGAACCGTCTGCCATGAGCAAGCGTATGGATACCGCAAACATTTTATTACGTGTATTATGCGTATTACTGCCTGTATTGTGTTGGATTATTGTGTGGAGCAGCGAAGTGACATTATGGCTGCGGCACGAGGTGTCGGCCCAGACTGAATAAAAACATGCCTCGCTTACTCCCCCAAACCCGTAGCAGAGATCTTGCTACAACTTGGTATTAAAATGTGGCTCCACATGCTTCTCTGAGATCGGATCTCACGACCCTCGCCCTATATGCAAATAAACACGTACATCATTTCCGCTTGAAAAAGACAATAATATAATAATATACACCATTTGGCAGCGACAAAATGCGTGGCGAGAGGCAGCAATGCACTCATTCAACAAAGAAGAAGAAGAGATAATCAAAACATATCAAACAGGATGTTTGACCAGGCACTCGCAGTTTTTCTCCACAGGCTCTTCGAAGTTTGCTTGCATGTCTGTTGAGTAGACAGTCCTTCAATGTGGCCAGGATCACATTTGCGTTCACACAGTTAAGAGCAGTGTTTGGAATAACGCCGTTATGTAACGCCGTTATTTTTTCAGTAACGGGGTAATCTAACTAATTACTGTTTCCGTCGTTACAACGCCGTTATTGTTACTGAACGTTAAATGCGGTGCGTTACTATGAATTGATTGAATAAACTGCGTAATCCGAACGCACCCCTGGCTCCATACACAAACTGCTAGTGAGTTAACAGTGGGTTAACAACGAGATAAGCGATTATGATTGCCTAAGGTAGAGTCATGTTTCATGGTAGCCAATCGGAGCCAGTGCACACACAAGCCACGCCAGGCGCACCACACACACCAAACAGATTCGAAGAAGCAGCAGAGATGGCGAGTCCGTTGTGAAAACTGCTCAGAAAAATCCAAATTCTTTGACAAATAGCAACTTTTTTTTTTTTAATAGTTACTTTCCCTGGTAACTAGTTACTTGTATTTGAAAGTAATTCAGTTACTAACTCAGTTACTTTTTGGAACAAGTAGTGAGTAACTATAACTAATTACTTTTTTAAATTAACGTTCCCAACACTGGTTAAGAGAATGTGGATATATGCGGCCCAGACCACTTCCGAAGGTGGTCTGGAAGAATCAGATCTCAATGCGCGATGGGTGCGTATACACCTGTACTTAGGTCTTTACTCGTGATCGAATCTCCAAAACCAAGTTAATACCAGGTGGGAACAGGGCCACAGACACACAGACACGCAGACACATAGCAAAAGACTGCCTCAAGTGTGTTAAATACTATATTTACATGCTCCATGGTGGTCACGCTGCTGTTTTACTTAACACACAGAGTGCCAGGGGGATTACAGGTACTTGGTCATTTTAGTTATACCTTTCCTTATACCTCACCGCATGCTCGGAACTACCACTGTGCTTTTAGTTTGTAGGGGTGTTGCCTGTGCGCTTGGGGGAATGTAACATTTTTGTTAACGATTAACATGTTTAACATGCAGAATTACATTCTTTAGAGCTTTTAACTTGTTTATTATGTAAATATAATTTCCATGAGTTTAATTATGTCCTTTATTCAGTAGGTCTAATTGCCAAATCTACCAGCAAATGTTGAGTGCTATTTTTTTATAGATATAATATCTTATACAGCTGTTAAAGCTTACATTAAACAATCGATTTACAATGTTCTTTTCTAAAAAATAAAAAAATAAAAAAAATAAAAATTGGTTGCAATTTTATTATAATAAATTACAAATGGAACTGTGTGCACACTTTATTATTGATCATTATCACATATCATTGCATATATTCCTTATATCGTGCAACACACAAGCATACACACACACACACGCGCACGCGAGAAAAGAGTGAGCGGTATTACCTGTAGCGACCTGAACCCTCCCTTCAGCAGCACAAACACAGGGCAACATACAGACAGGTCACACGGAAGCAAGAGCAGGAGGAGAAGTGAGAAAGTGAGAGAAGGCACCACCATCAGTGAGGAAGCATCCAATCAGTACAGCCCACGCCGAGCAGTGGGGAAGGCCCCGGTATACTTCAAACTAAAGTGTTCCAACAGGTTGGCACATGTTTTCCCTACATGCCCAAATACATCACTGCCTGGTCGATCAAATTGGTCAACAATCCCACGTGAATGATTGTACTTTGTCTCACCGTGACTCGCTTCATTAAACGAACAGCCCAGAAGTCACAGTGACTATAATGTAACCTATGCGAACATGCCAATTTCAATTTAGTTTCAAGTCGGGGCCTTGAGTGAATTAACATGCTGCATGCATAGATTAATCACAAGAAACCTTGTGATTAATTTTGTTAATTTTTGTTTTTGTTTTTGTTTTGTTTGTGTATGACAAAACCAAAACAAAAAGGAGGAAGATAAACACGGTCAGGAATAACACTTCAAATCAGAGAGGTAGCTCTTCAGTTACACCAAAGGGCACACTGTGGGTGTCTTGTGCTTCTCACGCTTTCTAATCCCCAAATCTGACGACTTCCCAAACGCTGCTTGGTCAAGACAGTTGTCACAGGGCCAACATTTTGTGGGATAGTCCTGGTGCCAACAGCCAAACTTGGCAAAAATTAGGAAATCCCACTTGCCACCGACTGTTTGTAATATTCTACAGTGTGCACACAGACTAGATGAATGATTATTAACAAGCACTAGGGGTGTCCCCAACTAAGAATTTACATAGTCGAATCTGATTCGTCAAGTCTTGCCTATAGTTGAGTGATCGTCGAATCATGTTTTTTTTCTTTTTTTTTACTCATTGATCCATATTCTCATTTGCGACAGTGGCGGTGTGTTTTGGACTTCAGTCCAAAACACACTGCCGCTGAACGGCGCGCGTCAAAACAGCCGCCCCTATTATTTTCTATGTACACCCCCACCCCGGCGGTGGCAGCGCCGCGCCGCCCGGCGACATTTCACGCCACTGTCCTATTTCACAGCGTCGCCGCGCGCCAAGTGCCGCCAAAAAGGCGTTTTTTTCTTTTTTTTTTTCTTCTGCTCCGGAGACGACTATATTCCTGTTGACGCACCGCAGCGCGACACTTCCTATGAGTGCTAGGGGCGGCACTTGTGTCATAGACGTGCCGCGGCGGCAGTGTTTTGCACTTGATATTTATACAAAAATAGGCTATATATCATGATTTATTGGGAGAAAGAAACTATATGTAAAATCAGACATCCAGCACCGCCTATAGCCCAAATGGAATGATCCTGTGTTTTGCCGACGATTCAACTATGAGATTGGCAGTCGAATCAGGCTCCTTTGATCGAATCGTCGAATAGTCGACTATTCGGGGTCACCCCTAACAAGCACACTGCTTCCAGATTGCTGTGATCCATGATCCACGCCTCTCCATTCTTTATTTGTACTAGTGCCTACAGTGTCTACACATCCACACCAACTGCTCCATTTTGTGAGGTTCATTCTAGAATAACATTACTTGTGCTGACAATACGACATGTCATTTGAGTTGAATGATGGCATTACATATTCTTTATTAAGTGAATAGTAAGAGGGAATACAAATGTGTTTAAAAAAAGAGTGTGTTTAAAGAGAAAATATAGAACCAAAGACATATTTTTATGTTATTTGCTAGGCCCAATATGTATATGAAAAGGGAATTATATGTGACAAGGCAATGCCATGCCAAATATGGAACTGGACATTAATCACCATCACTGCACTCACAGACCTATACAAAAAACGTCCTAGATATTTACAGGAATAAAAAACTCTAGCTATGACACTGAGCACTCCCAACTGGTGCAATGCCAAAGTCACCAACAACATGCATTGAAGAAGGAAAGAAAACAAAAAGAGAAGCATGTCAACTACTGCCCTGTGGGGCAGCTGGTTTGATGTTGTGTTAGTACCTGTTGGTGTATAGGCCGGGGCCCGGGGGCAAACTAGAGGAAGAGGAGAGGCAAAGAGGACAGAGGTTAAGAAACACAAGGTGTTTTCCATACATTGATTTATTTGTTACGGCCCGCCACAATATTAACATTGACCCCACATACTGATTTTCTATTTTTCAACTATTTAAAATGGGTAAAATCTTATTTCATTGTAGAGCTGAGCGCAGCGCATCAGCCCCTCCTTGCCCCGCTCTCTCGCTGCCGTCTGAATAGCCCCTCCTCATCCATGCACACTCAATGATCGTGCGCAGGATGGATTGTTGGCTTTTCCCCGCAGATAAGACTGCTGGAATTCCTGAATAAAATCAATCCGGAGTTCATGAATGTAGGAAACGATTACTCGAATAACTCTTGAATTGAAATTTCGGCCTTGAGTACTCACAAATTTATATTACGTCATATTATGCACACTTTCACCATGGCAGAGAAGAGAGAAATATATATATACACATATCTGATACATAGCTAAATAGCTGATATTAATGTTTACTTAATAGGAATAAATGTTTTCCAGTGATGTGTGACTACTGTACTGTCCTAAAGTTAGTCAGTGTCAGTGACTAGCTGGCTAACTCGCACATGAAAGCACTTCGCACTGAGTCGTGTTAGTTAGTAGCGTATACTAGTCCTCCATTTGATGCGTCATAGTTTGATTTACCTAAATAATCTAAATACAGAAGGACTCGAGTGGCTGGGTCAGTGCATGGCCTGTTGACATACTGGTTGGTTGAACACTAGCCTATGCGGACAGCATGCATAGGGAATGTTTTTTTTGTGAGATGAGAAAAGTATGCTGGCATGCATGCAGGCATTGGAGTTACTGGCCAATTAGTTCTGAAGCTTTTACCCATACACAAAGAAAACATTTATGACCGTTTGGCCAATATAGTTATACATACATATTTGAAAGCAAGAGGACTTTGTGAGTACAGTGCTTGAAATACAATAGGCATCAAACCATACTGCACAACTCATGCAAGAAAAATTGCCGACAATCCCAATCAAGGAACAAAGGCGACGTTGTATTTTACAGTACTGTCCAGCAAACAGCAGATAGTATTTTTCTCCTGCTCAGTATTGAATGTCCAGCAAACATCATCTATTATTTGCCACCGATAAATAAACAACACTGTCATTCAGAGATCCCAGAGTCCACTTGAATTCTCTCAGTCGAACAGTTTTTAATGTGCAACAACCGAATAAGTAAGATTATCCCGCTTATACCATGGCCACTTGCGACTCATTAAAAATAAAAGGGTATTGATTCATATTTTGGGGTAATTCTGTCTCAAAACTACAACTACTACAACTACTACAACTTTTAGCTTGCACTACTTTTTGTGTGCCTGTAAACAAACAGCAAATGACCAGATAAATATATGGATCTGACTAATGCCTAATGTCAGTGAACATGAGATTCATATGTAATGCAGACATTACCTTATTACTCCAGTAAATAGAGACGACCTTAGTAACAACATGGCAACGGGGAAGCTTTCTAAACGTAGTCCCGTCCGAGTCCGGTCTAAGTTGACAATTATTAAGGTTCTGTTTAGCACATTAATTTTTAGACCAGTGATAAGACGATCACGTCATAGCCGTGCATGTTATCAAAAAATAATGCACACCTCTCCAGCCAATCAGAATCGAGTATTCACCCGGGCCATGGTATATAACAGAATACAGAGGCTTAAGATACAGGAATTCCATTACATTTTTATCATGGTAAAGAGAAAATAATTATTACAAAACATATGCTTCATGAGGAGACGTATTTCATGTTCTGAACTCACAAAAACAAAAACTTGAACGCAAATGCCGCAACGGCGAACAAAGTATCTAGACCATTATTGTAAAAAGATCTGGATGAGCGGTGCATGTTAACTCAATCTTCTATGCCAACGATTGCCATGATTTATGCAACACAAGGATGTAAATCAACACGTCTATAGTCAAGACCTGTTGATTAATCCATTGCATATTGATCTTGTCCAACCGAGTTAAAGTTAGAAAGATATTGGATATTCATGCTCCTTAAAAAAGCAACCTTAAGCGAGCAGTGTTAACTGAAAACAAAAGCCGAAACAATAGCATTGAAGTGGGGCAAAAAGAGGATCCAGCATTTAACACTGCTAGACCCTAAGTGTGCCTTTCGATTCTGGCTTTAGAACACTTCATTACGGAGCGTGAATATACAATACATTTCAAATGGCTTTAGATCGCTTCAGCCTTGGATTTAGCCTATGGATTTATCGCGCCCGTTACTTTAACTTGCTTCTGATCCGGTTACTGTAATGGCGTGTAAAACTTAAATTATTTTAATTTAATTAATTTAACCATGAATGGTGGAATGATCAAATGAAGTGGCGAATCTGAGTTGACTTGGAAACTGGTACAGCCCTAATACATTGTAATAATGTGATTAATATTGAATTCTGGTGACCAGAGTAACGATACCACTCAGATCAATTTGAAGGACAAAAAAATAGACTTAGAGAAGTTCAAAATTAAAGAGTAACCAGAACCGTCAAGTTCGGCTATTTTCTAATACAAGAGTACTATGTTATTTTCTTGTTGTGAAAAAAAAATTATCAAGGAAAAGCAGGACTATTTATATCATTACAGGGTTTTTCCTCCATAGAGGAATTTGAGAATTATAAGAATTGAGAAAATAGAAATTCAAATCCTCAAATCCCCAATATTTGGGGCCAGCCCTATGAACAAGCAGAACATGAATTTTAAATTTTATGTCTTTGACTTCCAGTAGTCAACACCTCTCATATCCACAGGCTGAGAGGATGTGGTGCATGTGAATAGGGCATACCTGCCGGGGCTGAGGTGTGGGGTTCATTTGTGGAGGTGGTGGACTGGCAAAGACCATGGAGGGAGGTTGCCCAGGGGGGAAGGAGGGCTAGAGATGAGTAAACAAGAGACAGAGAGCAAAAGAGTAAAGGACAAACACACAAATACAAAGTGGTGTGAGTGGATGATCGGTAAAAGCAAAGATAGTATGTAAAAGGTGTTGTAGGCAAGATTTAAGAGCTATCATTTGAGTGTACTTTGTTCGAAATGGCATAATACGTCAGCTATTAGTGAGTGAAATGCTCTGTGAGAATATCTGTTTCTAGTTGACTGTGCCTGTTAGGTCTTCGGCCGCTCCCGGCTAAGATCTAACAAGACATCTCTTCCCTGTTTGGTTTGGGGAATCCATCCTCCCTGTCAATCAGAGATGTGTGAAATGCAACATTTCTTAATGGCAGAGAAAGTAGGGAGGGAGGGAGCAGAGAGGAAGGGGACTTTTTTTGGTCGTTTGGTTTCAAAATATTGCTCTCTTCCACTCTCTCTCTTTACAACTCTCAAATCGTACCTACAGCAGCTTTGAAGGTGTGTGCATGTTACCTGTGAGAGGCCGGGGGAGGGGGCTGGGTGTGGGGGTCCTGCTATAGGCTGTGGTGCTTTATTCATTTCATGGAGTTCTGCATGAGGAGGGGAAACACAGACCTGTGTACAAATCTGAAGAGGAACAAAAAAAACAAGTTGACGATTACATCCAAATGTCTAATAATAACAACATAATTACTAAGTATGTGAGTTGTATGTGAGTACTAACTTAATACATTTAAATACTTAGTCTAGTTTATTAAGGTTTTTTATAGGTTTAGATCCAACATCAATATGTTTACATCCAGCATGAAAGACGTCTCCTCGACGGTGCATAAGTGCTTTGGTGCACCATCCTATGTCAATTTATATGTAAACACCGAACATGCTTGTTTATGTATTTGCGTGTATTTCCCGGTGTGTTTAACATAATTATCTGAAGTTCACGGAATACATACATCGCAAATTATACAAGGTTAGGATCGGGGTACCAAGGCTGTGTTCCAAATCCCAGTTTCAGTTTTCATGAGGGTAAGGAAACCAGTTAAGAGGAAGGTTTCCCCTCTGCAAATGTACAGACTGAACTATGACAACTTTATTTGTTCAGCTATACCCTATCTAAGGAATAGTCCTTCAAGAACGGAACACAACAAAGATTATACAACCTTAAAAAAGGAACTAGGAACCTTTAGAAGTTTGACCCCAAAGGCTTTGACTCCTAAAAAGTCCCTGCTCTCCTGTACTTTCCAGTATAGGAGCTTTGGAGGTGGGGCTTACAGTGCTGAACATTTGATTGAACCCATTTTCAAAGTAGTAAATCACAATCAACAGGGCAAATAGTGCACACAGCTTTGTCCATGTTAGTTGGCTGAAGGGCTGGCCCGAATACATAATTTCAAGCTTCCGATAATTGTTAGGTTTTCCGAACTAATATATGAATAGGAGAAGAAAAAGTGAATTCATAGTATGCATCTTTCCCTGCCTGAATCAGTGCTATTCACCCAAAAAATAAATCACACAGGCACTATTGTGGGTGATGGATCACTATGAAAGGAAAAAACATTGCTACCCGTTCTACTCATGTTTATTAAACTACCAACCTGTTATTATTAATAGGTACAATTTTTTGATACCTTTTGGCCTTGTTTAAACATTACATTCCTACATTCATTATTAAAACCCTTCTAAAACCATTAAGCCGCCCACTTGCCGCAACCTCTTACTTCTATGGCCGCAACTGACTAGTGGGAGCGCCACCATGGGAAACAATCCTGGGGAGAACCCTAGAACATTTAATTATTAATATTATTATTACAACCAGTTAGTTTAATGTCTGTCTCTGTCGGTCTTGCCGAGTCTCACACTCAACGGCAGGCATAAAAAAATAAACGAAGCATTTGAATCCTGAACTGAGATGCGATACCTACCGTACAAACGAATATCCGAATATTCGGCTCAGCCCTTTGGCTCACCTTTATTATTGGTACTAAACCCAAAAATACTCCCAAACAGGAGTAGAGGCAATTTCCTTTTTTACTAGTATGCTATCCCCAAAACATGCAGTCGTCATCTTTCTCAGCTCAGCTGCCTGTTCCACCAGTATACCTATGGAGGCGCGTACTGTGCACTACAATACAGCCTAATCTTCAAGGGT
Source organism: Merluccius polli (assembly GCA_030340625.1). Lineage (NCBI taxonomy): Eukaryota > Metazoa > Chordata > Actinopteri > Gadiformes > Merlucciidae > Merluccius > Merluccius polli. The sequence goes on from JAOPHQ010005440.1 coordinate 88,098, forward strand.
CCTAAGGCCACGGTGGAAAGGCAGACAACAAGCTGAAGGAACTTTTTAGTTCCTTGTAAAGTAGTTCCTGGGACTAAAAGTACTTGGGGGTGGAAACAAATACTAGGCCAGGTTTTAGTCAAATTGTCCATGTAAGCAATTTAAATCAGTGGTCATATTATGTATAAAAATGATCATCATTAAGGCAGATGATAGTTGACAATAGGCTAGCCTACAAAGAGGATTATTCTCAATCCAATCTGGCACACAGCGATTTTGCTTTCCCAAATACAAGCTCATCTGTACCTACATTTATGTAGGTCCCACTTGCTGGGAGACTCTGGGGAATGATCTTTCATAAGATGGCGAGGTAAGAGAGACAAAGTAAATCCTGTGAGATACAAGCATAGCAGGAATCCTGTGAGATGCAAGCTAGGGCTGCACAATATGAGGAAAACATGCAATAAAGTTGTTGAATATTGCAATGACGATGTGACTTGCGATAAATAAACAAATATTGAAGTGTGCAGTTCTAATGTATTAAACATAATATTAACGTTAACATAGTAAACACATTTTAGAAATAAACAGAGAAAAAACACCTCATCAATACTTCAATACTTATTTTACTTTTAAAAGTGTAACATTTTTATTTACAAAAAACTTTGTAAATACAGCTGTATAACATGTCATGTGCGTATGCACAGCAAGTGAACAGGAACATCACCAGAAAGAAATTGCAAACATGAACTGTTTGACCAACTCATACTAATACAATTTCCCCTCGGAAAGTAACGTGATTTTTAATGATACAATCGATGTAGTCCTATGCCTAAAGTAGGCATATACAATAATTGTATCAAGGTTGATAATTGCCTTAATTAGTTGTTGATAATTGCATGAATTAATAGCTGATAATTGCATTAATTACATAATTCAACTATGCTGCATATTACTAACTGGAGTCATGTAGTAAGTAGAGGTGCCCAGATCGATCGGCCACCTCTCTATATAAAGTCTGAAAGGCAGATCATAAGAGCCGATCAGATGATGCAAAAACACGTGAGACAATTTCTCTACGAGCCGCTAAAATGGCTTCACTGGTCTGTTGAATATGTTGCACATGTTGCCTGTCAATAAATAAACAGCTGTCAATTCATGATGAGGTGTGAACCTCCTGTTTCACCTCCAATTCACGATGAAGTGTGAACCTCCTGTTTCACCTCCAATTCATAATGAAGTGTGAACCTCCTGTTTCACCTCCAATTCATGAAGTGTGAACACCGTTACCCCTCCAATTCATAATGAAGTGTGAACCTTCTGTTTCACCTCCAATTCATGATAAGGTGTGACCCTCCTGCTTCACCTCCAATTCATGATGAAGTGTGAACCTCCTGTTTCACCTACAATTCATGATGAAGTGTGAATCTCCTGTTTCACCTCCAGATTTAAAAACGTGTATTCTCCATGGTTTCAAACTACAACAACGTTGTGATACAGACTAAACTAAAACAAATCAAAAGATAAGACAGGGATAGTGATCTAAAGAAAGGCTTGCCCATAAAGATGGGTTTTTAGAAGCCACTTAAAACAGTCCAGAGTCCTCGTCCGACAGTATACAATATAAGACATATTATCACGTTTAAAACAAACATTTTGGGTTCACTTCTTTAATATACCATGTTAAGAATAGTTAAATAAATAATGCTACACAATAAATAAAAGGCTTCAAATAGACCCCATGATCGGTATCGGCCGTAACTGTTTCCAGCAATCGGTGATCAGCCCCAAAAGTCCTGATCGGGGCACCCCTGGTATCAGCTGATATGGCTCATAGTCAATTGGCAGCAAAAAACATTATCGGGGCATCCCTAGTAGTAAGTCATAAAATTGCGTGCGTGTGTCAAATGGCAGGACCTAATGTTGTTAGAGGAAGTGGTGGGGGCTGCGTAAGAAGAAGGGAGAGTGTTTCCAGACAACGACCAACTTATTGGCTGTGTCCAAGTCCTCTCCACGTCTCAGTGAGAGTTAGGAGATAGCAGGACCTTCCTAGCCCTCGCTAAGCTGCCTGGCGGCAGTCGTTGCTGGTGTCATCACACAGTACATTCAATTTGTTGTTGTCTGTTGTGGCTCATATCGGTCTGAACGTATATAAAGAGGGACTTCCAATCCAACATTTCCAAACATCATAGGAGTAATGAATTAAATTACGAAATGAAATTCAATTATGAAAGAAATGTACTCGCCAATGATGCTGGCAACCTACATCTCTAGAGGACTCGGTCAGCCTAAATCCCACCAGTTTGACTGCGGTCAGGCCAGCCTCCACTTCAAAAAGCACGGTCAAACTAGCCCCCACGTTGTTTTGCGGTACGCGTAGATACTTGGCATTACGGTGAGAGCGTGTAAGAACTGATTTCAAAATAAAAGCAACGTTCCGGTGAATGTGATGGAACGTGAATGTGCTTTCACATACATTCAATAAAGTCTGTCAATAATGAATGAATGCATAAATGAATAAATACATGCACATAAACAAACAAAATAATAATTATTATTAAATAATACATACAATGAATAATAATAATAATAATAATAATAATAATAACAACTACCGCCTGCAAATTGGTTTGAAAATTGAGGTTATAATGATAATTGATTTATAATTGGTGATAATTAGTTAAACTTAATAATAAAGAATACATTTTCTGATGTGGAATTTCAAAGTTAAAGCCCTCTAAAGTGTCATATATAGAAACTCTAAATTCAACATCAGAATGACCTGAGATTATCTGAGTGACACTCTTGAGGTGGTCAGCTATCTTCCAGAAGTGAAACTGGTCCATGAAAACAGGGGGTTTCCTTTTAATATGAATTTAGAAGGAATAGAGTTTCTATATATGACACTTTGGGGGGCTTTAACTTTGAAATTCCACATCAGAAAATGTATTCTTTATTATTAAGTTTAACTAATTATTCACACAATTGAAATGAGAAAGCCTCAATTTTCAAACCAGTTTGCAGGCGGTAGTTTAAAAAAAAAAAAAAATAATTGTATGTATTATTTAATATTTATTATTATTTTATTTGTTGATGTGCATGTATTTATTTATTCATGTATGCATGAATTCATCATTGACAGACATAGGCTACTGACTGATTAACTGAATGTATGTGAAAGCACATTCACGTCCTATCACATTCACTGGAATGTTGCTTTGCTTTTATTTTGAAATCAGTTCTTACATGCTCTTACCGTAATGCCTAGTATCTACACGTACCGCAAAACAAAGTGGGGGCTAGTTTGACCATGCTTTGTGGAGGCTGGCCTGACCGCAGTCCAGTTCGGCCAGTGACACACTAATAAGCGAACCCTCTTCTATAGCACTTGATTTTAGATCAAAATACTGTCAGCTTCTGATAGGCTACTGTGTGGGACAGAGGGACACTCCATTTGCAAACCAGAATCGCTCCAATGCCACATGATTAGTTTTAGAAGAGAGCACGGCAGAAAGTGTACCAAGAAGTGGCCTCTACTTTGATTAAACTTCTGTCACAATAACTTATATTTCATTCTGTGATAAATGTATTTTCTTTATTTATTCTTTGGATTTTCCCGTTCACTCTTCCATTCCATTCAACAATTTAATCAGCTATTTCCATTTTGTCGTTCATTCACACATTTCCCTTGGCGGTTGATAAATGAGGGACCTTCACTTTCACTATGCGCGATGTTGCCAAGCCCACTTGCCAGTAATTCGGTGCCCCCCCCCCCCCCCCCCCCCGCGCTAAAGCCTCTTGTCCCCCCTGGATATTGGATCTAGCGCCAACACTGATATGAGGAAAACATGCAATACGTGATAACGCTGTTGAAAATTGCGATGACGATATCACTTGCGATAAATTCTGCACAGATCTAATGTATTTAACATTATTATAATATTAACGTTAACATTGTCAACCAATTTTAGAAATGAACACTTCATCAATACAGCCATACCTTACTTTAAAAAGTGTCAACATATTTTTCTAAAATAAACAGTTTAGAAAAAACATTGTCAATACTTCAAGTGTTTAATGTAAGCTTTAACAGCTGTGTAAGATGTGTAAGATGTCTGTGGAGTATGTGTTGTTGATATCTGGTTTACAGCCTCACCTGGCCTGAGTCAGACTGATTAGATTCTGGGGCTGGATGAGGCTGCGCACCTGTGGTGCATGAGCAACCAGGGCACCCAGTATAAACCAGCTATCAACACACACTCAAGGGAGAGCCTCTGTCATGGCAGCATATACCATTTGCTCGGCGTATACCATCATGCCATCTCCAATAAATGCATATTCAACATCTACCTGTGTCCTAAAATCCGAAAGTCCAAAATCCCCTGGCGTGGCGTGTGGCAGGGGTAAACTGCCACACTGGCGCCCAACATGGGGTTTCTCCGACCGGGAAGGGACATGGAAGGGCTGCCCACACACCCACTTCAGATCCAGCCTGGAGCAGCCAGGTCCAGCTGCACCTCTGCCAGCAGACACAGTAGCCCAAGGCCCCATGGCTCCAGGAGGAGATGGGGATTGTGTGTCGTCACCCTGGTGGAGGGGGGCACCTACCAAGGGCTGTTCCAGGCCCTCCAAGGAGCTACCTCCGTGGCCCAGCGGTCAGGCCTCCTCCGAGCCAATCCAGGCAGCCCCTGCAAAAGACCAGCCCAGAAACACCTCCACAAGCTCCCGAGGCCTCCAGTCTCTAGGATGGAGGGGGAGAGGGGGGTTGGCATGTGACACTGGGGAGGAGTAGAGGCAGTGGGGATTGTTTGTATTTTAGGTATGGTAACCCTGTTAAGAGTCCAGCTTGTAGATTTTTGTTTTGTTTTGCTTGGATGGGGGGGGGGGGTGCACACCCGTGGTGCATGAGCAATCATGGCACCCAGGATAAACCAGCTATCAGCACACACACTCAGAGAGAGAGAGCCTCTGTCATGGCAGCATATACCATCTGCTCGGCGTATACCATCATGCATCTCCAATAAATTAATCTTCAAATCAATCAAATCAAATCTACCTGTGTCAGAGGGCCCCAGCAAAAGCCACTAAGGTGGCTACTAAGTGTCATATGAAAAAAAGGTATCCAAAATAAGTGAAATCCAGCAATAAATAAAATGGCACTTAAGATTTGCTTTTACAGAAAACATTAAAGGACAATTCCGGCGCAAAATGAGACCATATGATCATAACACATGTCCACCGAGTTCGACCGTTCTCTGGGATCAGTTTTCATTAGGGATGTCCGATATTATCGGCCCCCCGATATTATCGGCCGATATTGGCATAAAAAATCAATATCGGAAAATATCGGTATCGGTTTTTTAACCGATACCGAAATCGATTTTGAAATAATTTCAGACATCTGTTATGTTTCAAGTGAGGACGTGGTTTGATGACATCATCAAACGCGCCGCGCCGTCTCAATAACAAGCCTGGGCATGTGCGGCCGTGTAGTGGGACGCTAGTTGTAGCTATGTCGGTGGTTTGGAATTATTTCAAAGTTTCTACGTTGAATAGTAAAATAGGGGTCAGCGCAACATACTAACGCATTCTGCCAAACAGTCTCATCACAACCGGTTCAGGTCCGCTGTACCGCGCTCACATTATTTTATTTATTAATCCGCACTTCCAGACCGTCACCGGGGCTTCAGAGTAATGTGTCCGAGGAGAGTAGCCCTCTCCCGGACACACACGCTAGCTTTTACCGCTGTTTTGTTTTTTTAAATCCGCACTTCCAGACCGTCACCGGGGCTTCAGAGTAATGTGTCCGAGGAGAGTAGCTCTCTCCCGGACACACACGCTAGCTTTTACCGCCGTTTTGTTTTTATTTATTAATCCACACTTCCGCTCGGCATAAAGCCTATTGCAATGAGTGTAAAGCGGAGGTTTCACGTGGCCGCATATATCGGTATCGGTTGATATCGGTATCGGAAATTAAGAGTTGAACAATATCGGTTATCGGTAAAAAAGCCAATATCGGACATCCCTAGTTTTCATTCTAGTCGAATGTAATCAAAGTTCTCGAAAAACGCTAATTATCTTATAACGCTAGCTGTAGGGGCAGATATTCATGTAAAATAAATCGCAATTCTATACCACTAACAAGGCTCAAAATCGCACCACACTTCTCATGAAGTTACTGGCTTTCTAAACTTTCTTTTTAATAAACTGTCTGTACACTTACAAAATTCTCAATGCCTTGTTTTACATGTAGGGACCCTCATTATGCTACCGTGGAAGTGTGGTGCGATTTTGAGCCTTGTTAGTGGTATAGAATTGCGATTTATTTTACATGAATATCTGCCCCTACAGCTAGCGTTATAAGATAATTAGCGTTTTTCGAGAACTTTGATTACATTCGACTAGAATGAAAACTGATCCCAGAGAACGGTCGAACTCGGTGGACATGTGTTATGATCATATGGTCTCATTTTGCGCCGGAATTGTCCTTATAAATAAATACTTGACTAGAGGACATTTTAATTAAATGTATTGAAATTATATTTCCACATTAATTAATTATTTCAGAGCTCTAAATCTAATACTGCACATTTAAAATATTGCCGATAAACACCCCCACTTAAATGGTACATGCCGCCCAGCGTGACGACAACACCCCTTTCACAGTAAGGCACCTATTTGGCACTCAAGCAGAGTTTGTATTTCATTTAACATGTCTTATTTAAAGGGGCTATAGAAGATATCCTGAAAATTAATATAGCAGCAAACAACTATTGGCTATGTAGAGATATAGTGGAGTAATGGGGTCCTGACCAGAGAATGAAGGCACTCTCCCTCTGTGTATGTTGTAATCTGAGCTTCTATTTTGTTCATGATAACACACGCGCCGTGCATGAGATGAGTTAAGAAGGTAAAGAACACGCCCAATTGTTGTGGTTTGAGATGCTGGTGCTCTAGTGCGACATCTTGTGGCTAAATATATCGTCTATAGCCCCTTTAATGCGCTGGTTAATGTACCAACTAAGAAATACAAATAAAGGCAAATTAATCTGAACCTTACAATGTGTCGTTATTTATATGATGTTTAAGAAATGACTGCAAGTATAGTCAGAGGAAGAGTACCGGTAGTCTTCTCCCGGTACGCTGTGTTTGTTGCTCAGTAAAACAGCATCTGACGGTGTTAGACGATGTAATGTCATAATGCACAGTGTAATAATAAGAATAAATGTCCAGAAAACAGCTATGAACATAGTCAATAGACGGCCAGTGCGTTAGCATTGTTGAACTTGACAGTGACACCAGCACCACCGTGGCGCGTTTAAATAACATTATTTTTCTTATAAAATGCATTTCAGTCGTTTGCTTTGTCTTGCCTCGCATGTTCATATCGCGATGACGATGAAAATACGATTTATCGGTCAGCCCTAGATCCAGGGCTATTTTTGTACTATTCTTATTTTGTGGCTATAAATATTGCCTTATTTGGGGCTATTCATAAAACATTCCCAGGAAGCCCAGGCCTAACAACGCCGCTGCTACACAATAGGCGAATTACAAAGTACCCTGGCCTAAACAATAGCCTAACTAAAGCGCGATTGATCCAGATACCTCTCATGTTTCAAAACGTTCCCAAAAGATAACAATAAAATTGCTGTTTAGAAGTGTATCCCGCTAGCTCTATAACAGTAAAAAGCAGGTAAAACGGCATGGCCAGTGGAGGTTGTGGGTGTGACCTTCTATTTGTGTACATTGGTGGAAACTACGAAAAAAGCACCTACAAAACGAGTAGGCTACACGAGTACTCGTTGAGATTTGGACCGTGTATTCGATTCGTTTTTTGGTATTTCTTGCATCCCTAAAACATAGATACTGTTGTGGATTATAGCTCATTCCAAAGAACATGCCAAAATAAGGGGGGGGGGGGGGGGGGGGGGTGACGAATAGTGACCAGGCTTTTTCCTGCATAGAGAAGTTGGTGGCGGCCGCCACCGCCAAATTCCTTACCGCCACCAGCTCACGGCTGGTTTTCAATCGGTAATTTCACCAAGCGTTTCCCTGTCGGGATCTGTCATTTCATTCATATGTAACTGCAGTTGCACGCAACCACCAGTAGTGGCGGTGGCGCTGTGTCGAAATTAGCACCGGCCGACATGTCAAACAAAGCATCTTTTACCGCCAGAATTCCGGCGTACCGACGTGTCTGCGAAAAAAAAAAAAATAATCAGGTTTGCGTTCGCGTGGTCTGACATCGTCCAGCGTGATGGCTGACTGACATCACGATGGAGAGCCACCATCGTGATGCCACGCCCCCCTCGTCCGACACACACTCTTCTATAGTTATTACCGAAAAACTTTGCAGGGATTGCTCTGTAAATAAATTGAAAATATAACTAATGGTCCATATACGTAAAGTGCTGTAAGTTAGCTAGGGCTGCCCCTAATAGTCGGCTTAGTCGATCGACGGAGGCTTAGTCGAATATGTTTTCATTAGTCGAGCAAAAAGTAAAACATAAAAATAATAAGGCATGAGCATCGCAAACCGAATACATCCGTGGTTGCAACAAGCCCTGATTTAACTCATCGCTGCAGAAATACTGACCAATACACCTGGGCAGGTAGACACCTAGGCAGGTAGACACCGCTAGACATGCGGGACTAATACCGGTGATCGCGGCTTTAGTTCCCTGAGTCTGATCGCTTTAATTCGGAGCGTGAATATCGGTTGAATATCTAATATTTTTCTAACTTTAAAAACACTTGTATTTTTTAAGACAAGACGACAGTCGCACATCCCTCGTAACTACGCCCGTGAAGGTGAACCCTCTCGGACTCCGCTATTAACATGAACCGCTCCGCCGGAGGAGCGCCGCACATCCACACGCACCGGACACCAAAATACCAACAAACATGTTTTCCATTTGCTTGCTTTTAAATAAAGTTGTGTGCAGTTATATAGTTAAATACGATTATTAAAAGTGTTCATGTCTCCTTCCTGGTCCAGAACCGCTTGGTCCATGCCGTTAATAGGCGGCCCGCTTTATGCGTGTGCTTGTAAAAATGATATTTAAGCCTGATTATTACGGTATTGTATTATCTGTAAAGCAGCACAAGGTTAACAGTGTTTCTTTTATAACACTAAATTAGAGATTAAAAATTAGATTAACGGGATTAAAAAACATAACGCGCTAAACATGACTGTAATTACTTGATCGCAATTAACGCGATAATTTGACACCCTTAAAAATTATATTTTTTAAGTAGAAAAAAATATTTATGTAAAGAGATAGTAAACCGCCCCGACGACGATATCTTCGTCCATCACCATGATTTACTGTAAACATCGTCAACTGCCAATTTAAGGGACATCGCCCAACCCTAGTCTGACACTTCCCAAGATGTGAGAGGCGCAAATACTTTGAGACAACTGGGAAAGTCAGCGCTAGTTTACTGCAGCGTGTGGAAACTTCCGGTTTTCAAAATAAAACGTGGGTATTAAATGTATTAAACGTTTATTTAAAAAATATGAAGAATGTTAAGATTTGTTTAAAACAAAGAAGAAACAAAAAGAAAGTAAGAGTTGTGTCTCATAAAACAAGTATGATCCTGCACTGATTTTGAGCCAATAGGTCACATCACCTGGAAGGAATGCTCATATTTACATGATGAAATGTATTAGCAGGGATGGATTACTGAACAGGCAGGCCCAGGGTCCCAAGAGCTCGACACAAACATGCTACTGTAATATAGGCTTATATTTGGTTTGCTCATCTCATGCCTGAATGTTGTCAATTTATTTCCACAAAATTCACCAGAATCTATAATTTAAGGGACTATTTATCCAAATGTTCTTCCAGGGGAGCATACCCCTGGATCCCGCTTGACTTGGTTATGTTGATCAGGGCATATATCTTGGCTTAAGGGCCTGCTTACCTCCCAGAAAAAAGGCTCAGGATTTTTTTCTACCATCACCCCTGCAGTTAATCTAATCACTTTTCTGCCCCTAGGTCAGTGCCAACACCAAATACACAAGCAGCCACATAATCAATGAAATGGTGCAGATCATTGGTGACATTGTGGATGATCACCTAGTGGCAGAGCTGTCAAAATCCCCAGTGTGGGGATTAATGATTGATGAGACCACAGACATCTCTGTCACCACTGGGTCTTACTGTGAGGTGAGACTACTCTTTACAAATAAACAATCAAACTAAATAATAATAATAATAAAATATATATTAAAACTATTTAAATAATAAATAAATTGTATTTGGTCCAGACCAGGAGGTCTTTGACTATAAAGGCTGCATCAGGAGGTTCTATAGTCTTAAACCAAGGAGGGCCAAATGTTCTGCCACTGGCTGTGGCTTGTGCAAATAAATTGTGCAACTGAACTGAATGTTAAAGCACATACAAAATAAATGAATATGCTTTAAAATAATACTTGTCATTTTTTTTAATTCATGTAATTACAACTCCTAAAATAGACTGCTAGTAAAACACTTGCTTGAGTCAGTTGACGGCACGGTACATGTGCACCTGTGAGCCCACGATCAGGTACCACCACCTAATTTTAAGCCAGGAAAAACCCTGGTGACTGAGGAAAACTTGGTCGACAAGCCTCTTCTGATCGACTCATGGTTAGTCACCTATTAGGGGGCAGGCCAGCCCTTATTATTATTAGGGGGCCAAGCACAAAGTGCGAGGCACCCTATTGTTATTGTTATTATTATTAGTATTATTGTTATTGTTATTATTATTATTATTATTATTATTATTATGCCAAAAACACCTGCTCAGCCAAAACTGCCCAGTCGCTTTTTATGAAACTTTCCACAATGGTAGAGGGTGACTAAAGATGGCCACATAACACAATGTATAAGAGAATGTATAAAAGTTGTTCAGAACAAAATGACATCAAGATTGTGTCAATCAGGGCATGGCATCACAATGGGCGTGGCTTGTGACAAAGATGACCACAGTTCCTAGCCCGAATGACCAATTTTGAGCGGAACCAGTTTTGGGACATTTGAAGGAGAAGATTCTAACTACTCAAGTAAGATAACATTGTTGGACCAAACAATATGGCCGCCAGAGGCCCAAATTGGTCCAATCAGATTTAAGAAGCCAAAAGGCAGGGTTATCTGGGGCCAATCTTCATCAAACTTAGTGTACTTAAAGAAACATGGATCAAGATGAATCAGTCCAAAGTTAATCCAGTTCTGACCATAGGTGGCGCTACAGCAATTGATTGAAAACCAGAACTTTGAACAAGCGTAACTCCTGACCGCTTTGACTTACGGTCTTGGAACTTTGTATGCTTATCACCAGACCAAAGCTGAGGTTATCAACCCTATAAAAACAAATAGAGTCGTAATGGTCTGCATTAGGCTTGGCCCCCGATAAATGCTGCTTGCAGCTTTAATTCGTTTTATTATTCCGCCAAAACACCTGCTCAGCCAAAACCGCCCAGTTGCTTTTTATGAAACTTTCCACAAGGGTAGAGGGTGACTAAAGATGGCCACATAACACAATGTACATGTTATAGCAACCGTATGAAAATGCAAACTTTGAACAAGCATATCTCCTGAGCCCTTTGGCCTACAGTCATGAAACTTTGTTGATATATGCATCTCCTGATGATGAACAAATTTGCCCCAAGAACCCATAACTTCCGCCTTTTCTGCCATTTTAAGTTTTGGGAAAAACACAAAAGTCCCTAAGGATCCTAGGTTTTTAGACTTAGGTGCACATCCTTTAGAACATTTCAGCTGCAGACTAGGGTTGTGCCGATAGACGATGTCCTCGTCCATCGTGATGGCTGACTGACATCACAATGGAGAGCCACCATCGTGATGCCACGCCCCCCTCGTCCGACACACTAATCCTATAGTCTCTTCTATAGTTATTACCTAAAAACTTTGCAGGGATTGCTCTGTAAATAAATTGAAAATATAACTAATGGTCCATATAAAGTGCTGTAAGTTAACTAGGGCTGCCCCCTAATAGTCGGCTTAGTCGATCGACGGAGGCTTAGTCGAATACGTTTTCATTAGTCGAGCAAAAAGTAAAACATAAAAATAAGAAGGCATGAGCATCGCAAACCGAATACATCCGTGGTTGCAAAACAAGCCCTGATTTAACTCATCGCTACAGGCATACTGACCAATACACCTGGGCAGTTAAACACCTAAGGTAGACACCGCTAGACACACGGGACTTGTGATGCCCACTGAGGTGGTTTCACAATTATTGGTGGTTTCACAATTAGTTGGTGTAGCCAATAATTGTACTTAAGGTTAAAATCCCTGTTTTATCTTTATATTATATTAATAACTTTTTGTGGTGCGAGTTCACCAGTGTAAGGATATATGCTGTTCCAGTCCTCACCTATGGGTGGCGGTGTGTGGTCACAGTGTGCCGCCTCGGGGTAGGCGGGAAGTACTGTGGAAAGTTTCGGGTCCTCAGTGCTTATGCTACGCTCGAGAAGACAACTTGTGTTCGCCGCCTCATCTTTGATAGTGTTTTGCGTTCCATTAAGTGAGGTGAATTTAAATCTCTGTCCGCACGCCCTCCACTACGGGGGTGCAACAGACTCATACTGGTGATCGCGGCTTTAGTTCCCCGTGTCTGATCAATGTAATTCGGAGCGTGAATATCGGTTGAATATGTAATATCTTTCTAACTTTAAAAAACACTTTAGTATTTTTTAAAACGATAGTTGCACATCCCTAGTAACTACGCCGTGAAGGTGAACCCTCCCGGACTCCGCTATTAACATGAACCGCTCCGCCGAAGGAGCCGCACATCCACACGCACCGGACACCAAAATACAAACAAACATGTTCATGTCTCCTTCCTGGTCCAGAACCGCTTGGTCCATGCCGTTAATAGGCGGCCCGCTTTGTGGGCCGCCTATTAACGGCCCCGCCCCCCCCCCCCGACGACGATATCATCGTCCATCACAATGTTTTACTGTAAACATCGTCAACTGCCAATTTAAGGGACATCGCCCAACCCTACTGCAGACCAATATATTTCATTTGATTATAAAGGAAGTCTGCCCAGTAAAAAACAAAGCCACTAGGAGCCAATGAAAATGGAAAGGGCGTGGTTTAAAAAGGCATAATAGTTTATATCGACATCAAGATGAACTCTGGTGACTTTGAGTCCAATATAAATGTTGTTCAGGACAAAACTTATGAACAAGCAGAACAAACTTAAATACGTCTTTGACTCCGACTCCCCTCTCATCCACAGCCACTATATTTTACACATGTGGCTAGCGCTGGTTAAGCCAGCTAAACTGCGTTGTTTTGACTGGGCCTGAAGCTAGCGCTAATGGGAGAGAGGACTTCCTGTGATTTCTCATTAAATAAAAGCCATTTAATTTCTGGTGAAAATCTTAAAAACAGGGAATTACAACCGCAGCGTACTTGTTGTGTCATGTGCTGCCTCCTGCACCCCTCGCGTATTTCCAGTAATAACAAGACAGTGCTGTAATAATTCTTTTTCTAATAAGACATTTTTGTTTAGTCAGAGTTAACAGGAAAATGCATAGATTTGATTTCTTTCCAATATGGTAACACAGACTCTTTTTTATTGCCTTTACTGTACGCGGACCGGCCATGCTTACTGTTGTGTGTAGTCACCCCGCTTGCTGTAAAGGTTACGGAATGTGACGTCCCTGGAGGGCGGTCATTATTATAAAACTTGTCGAACATGGGGGAACTCCCACCTACCCAGGCCAGCCACTAAACGTTTAGTGTTAAAATCCTCCCAGAATTGAGCGATGCTCCTAAAAGCATCCCTCTCATTCTTTAAACAACATCTATGTAGTGTAGCTCCTTAAGTAATTTGGACAGTGCGTAACATAATGGAGCGAGTAGGGGTGTGACAATATTGGTTTCACGATACGATAGTCACAATACTAAAAATTAAGTTCAAATGAAGACAATGTATAATAGAACAAGATTACGAACAAGATTATTGTTTATTCCTGAGGGGAAAAAATGTAATAGGAGGACAATGTTTACCACCAAGTATGGCTGAGGTATGAAACAATAGTTAAAATAACTGAACTTTGAAATTAATTAAAAAATATACCAAAAAATATCAACATAAAGCTAGTGTTCTCTGGTCCCTTTCAGACTGATTACCTGTTTTGAGTCTAGTGTACTTTAATTCTGCACTTCAATTGAAAACATACCAAAATAAATCAACATAAAGCTAGTGTTCTCCGCTGCATGGGGACTTTCGGACTGTTCTTCAGGAAAATTAGCATATCAACTTTTTCAGGCTAAAATTATATTTATTATACTCTATCTCAACCTCACTGTCTGCCATGTTGACACAGAGTACCACCGTAGGTGACGGAGCATAGCAGAGGAAGGCAAAGACATGACTGTTGATGGCGCCCTCTAGTGCACAAATGGTATGATGAAAATGTGGTTATGTGAAGTCAACCTCAGAACCCAATCGGCTACCGTCTGACGATGATTTAGCCTCTGGGGGCAATGGCCAATATTTCTGGGCTTCCGGTGTAGCCAGCTGATATCTGGGCCAAGACTTCCTATTCCATGCGCTGGTCATTGTTTACAGTCCGATTAACAAATTGAAACGCGTGAACGGAGTTGGAGTTAAGAGACAACGTCTACGAGCAGATTGTTTCACAAGTAGCCTTTTCACAAGTAGCTAATAAAAAGCTTAATCACCGTCAGACGATGGGTTCCGAGATTGCATTTCGGCTGATGCGTTCCGCCTCTTTTGCTCTCCACACGGACTGTTTACCCACATGCGACCAAAGCCCGCTCAAACGTGTTTGGTCAATACTACTCGGACTAGAAATGGAAACCAGAACGCTTCCAATACCAAAATATTGTCCCTTTAAATTAGGGGTGTGAACGTGTACACGTGTACACGTGTAACCGGTTAGTAAATCATAACCGTTTAGGACAAATCAGTACACGAAAACCGAAAAAAAAAAAAAAATTCAAAATCTTCAATCAAAATTAACACGTACTATTTATTTAGAGATTAATAAATAGGGATGTCCCGATCTCATTTTTTAGCTCCCGATCCCGATATTTTCATATTGCTCCCGATCCGATCCCGATATTTCCCGATACTGGTTTTCCGATACAGATTTCCGATATCACTTTTTGTGTTGGCAAACAACATTTAATTTCCTGTACATTAAGAAATAGAATAAGAAATAGATGCCTTTTCAGCGATGTAATGACGGGATGCATTCCATAGCGCGGACACATTACTCTGAAGCCCCGGTCACAGAGTCTGGAAGTGTGGATTAAAAAAATAAAATAAACAGCGGTAAAAGCTAGCGTGTGTGTCCGGGAGAGGGCTACTCTCCTCGGACACATTACTCTGAAGCCCCGGTGACGGTCTGGAAGTGCGGATTAATAAATAAATTTTTTTTTAAAAATGAGCGTGTGTGTCCGGGAGAGGGCTACTCTCATCGGACACATTACTCTGAAGCCCCGGTGACGGTCTGGAAGTGCTGATTTAAAAAAAAAAAAAACAGCGGTAAAAGCTAGCGTGTGTCCGAGAGGGCTACCCTGGGGTATTTTGTGTATCACACATTGTTTTTTCTTCCAACTGGAAATGTTATTGCTGCTATTGAAACAATTGAAAACGGAACATGTTTTCCCACTCGACATTATAAAAGTAGTTATGGCGCCGCTTACTTCAGGTAGTTTCGCCGGATTTGTGTATAGGACAACAACGACAAACAAACGTAACAATGGAATATATATAATATAAAATATGGATCGGCCATGAAATTGAATTAGATCGGTCGATCCCGATTGACCTTAAAAACCCTGTATCGGGCCCGATCCGATCCGGGGATCGGGACATCCCTATTAATAAAGCTACAAATGTTCCACTTTGACAACGTTAATGTGCTAAGAAATGCACGTGATAAATGTTGGGTAATTGACCACCGGGCATTACGTCATGTAACACTTAAGTTTCACTTTAGACTTGCGATGGCAGCTGACACGAAACAGCGTGTGCGGCGTGGAGGTTTTTTGAAAAAAATGAGAAAGGAGACCAAGTGAAATGTACAGTGTGGTGTACATTTGGCTTTTAAAAACAGCACAGGGTCGATGAACAATCACCTGCCCTGGAAACATCCGACAAGGTGGTCTGAAACGGAGGGGGGTGGGGCTAACGTCGGTGGCGGTGCTAGCGGTTCTGGGCCACGACAGACAACCATGCGGCATTTTGCAAGCAAGAAGTGTGAGAAGGGACGGAGCAACTCAATCATTTGAGTGGCGGCAGTGACGTGGAGGAATCTTTCTGAAAAGTGGCTGCACCCTCCATTGGTCGTATAGCGCGACTGCGGTCCACTTAAAAAAAAACAAAAAAAACGGTTAACCGTGTACACGAATAAAAAGGGGTCGTGTAACCGTTTACAATTTTTTGTAACCGTTCACACCCCTACTTTAAATAGAGATTCTGCATTCATATGCAGATACCTGTTTATAGAGATTAATGTTAAGTAATAATAATAATAATAATAATACATAGTATTTATATTGCACCTTTAAGCAAGTAAATTTAAGCTCCATGATGCATATCTTCACATTTTCATTTCGCAATATTTCGTGGCACGATATTTCGTCACACCCCTGGGAGCAAGTGTGTGGTTGAGCAAGAGAGCGAGCGGCATAAAAGTGACATTGAATGTGAGCGGAGCAGAGGGAAAGGTTAGCAGTTAGTTGTCAATCAGTAAATTTACAATATAGGCCAAGGTTTGTCAGTTAATTAATGCTGCAGCTTCTCAAGACCAAGTAAAGCCTTGCATGTTTTTTTCCCAAAAGCTGGAAAAGTGAAGGGGGCTAGCCAGTGTTCATTTCATTCACGAAAACTATGACGAAAAATGTGTGCAAACAACCTTTTTTCCATGACAAGACGTCGACGAGCAGAAAATAGATCTTTGATAGTAAAAACTATGACGAAATGTATGTTTTGTTTTCGTTGACGAGACGGGATTAAATGTTAATGGTGGGCTATCGGACTGTATGCAGTATGAGATTGGAGCGCCAACAGTTTGCTAAATGCCAGAACGTTAAATAGTTGGCGCCAGGATGTTTTGCTAGCCTGCCAAACACTCAAACCGGAGCAGCGTTAGCTGTTTTAAACTGTAATTCGGCAGTCAATAATCAGCTGTGTGTCTGACTGTAGATGTGGAGCTCGCTGGTTGCAGCGGTGGCTGTTAGCAGTAGGGTTGGGAGGATAATTAAATTTTGTGGCACGATAATTGCATTTTAAGCCAAACACTGACCGGTATACTGAATTTTACCATGAGTCATGCAATGACACTGTGCTACAGTGTAGTTCAACTGTATAGCAACAATGAAAAACTGTCAGTGACATGTTTTTATTTCTCACAACCATTCAACAAAGTTTAAACAATAAAATTAGTCTAGCGCAACTTAAGAAACTGTTTACACGTCGCCTCATCTACCTTTTTTCTTGCCATGTCTCGTCTTGTCAACAAACACGTCACCCCCCACCTCTACAGTTGTAGTTTTCTTTGAGACTAACTTTGCCATGTCTCGTCAACAAACAACATGCGCCGTGCATGCGCATCTTGCCCCCACCCCCACCCCACCTCTACTGAAATTTGACCTCCATGTTGCTCCCTTTGCCGCGTCTGCCATTATTAACGTTAATTAAATGTGAACACAATTCTTGATTCCGGGTGAAGGGTCAAATAATGAACTATCCATTGAAAAAGTATTTATACATTATTTGTACACACATTATTAAGTAAATTGAGTAAAGCGATCCCGATAATATCGATAAAAATGAAAATGTACAAGAACATTATTGTGTTTATCGTCAATCACGTTAGTGGTGATAATCGTGCGAGCTCCGCTTGTTAGCAGGAAGGAAGCAGTAGGAGCAGGTTACGGACAGAGCATCTGGCCACTTGCATACATCTGAGTATCAATGGGCCCCCCATCACCGAATTCCCCAATATAAGAGCCCTGGAGTTCTTCTACCAAAGGCCCAGAAAAATAAAATGCTCACATGCAGGAGAAAATGAGCATGAGAAAATGTTTGTAACTCAGAAGCCACTGTTAACAATTAATTTTTAAGACATTTTCTGTGTTGTGGCATTTTATTTGTACCGATAAATGTCAAAAGCTGTAAATTAAGTAAATTAAGACACAAAAGGCAAACATGAATAATCCTATCTATACTGATTCTAAGGTCATTTTATTAATTTTAAGCTATTCCGATGCACATAAATAACCGCCGGCATCACATGCTCGTGGACATATGGCGCCCACAACAGCACTGCTGCTGAAAAAAATTCTAGGGGCGGTACTAGTTAAAGTACCGGATCGATAAGTAGTATCGGTAAGGGTAGCAGTACCATTTAAATCTTAGCAATACCCATCCCTAGGCAGAAGAGAGCGTAGCAGCTCATGGCACATAGGAAACAGATATTATAAGATGTGCTCTTGCTTAATTCTACGAGTTGATTTTTTTAAAGGTTGAATTCTAAACTGCAATGTTTTGGGGAGACGTTTTAAAAAAATGGATATCGCCTGACCCTAACACACACACACACACACACACTGATGAGTCATGATGAGATGGGGAACTTGCAACACAATAAATGGCTACAGTTTCTGTCACAGGCTGTCACATTAATTGAGACCCCTTTACTGCTGTGGAGTTCTGTGGAAATGGTGACAACCACCTAGTGAGCTAGTCCAAGGGCAAAGTTGAAGGAGAAGGGTCAGTGAGAAGCTCAAAGTCTTGCAGAGTGGAGTGATAGAGACAGACAGACTGATAGCCTGGCTGGTCTGGGCTGGCTCTGAACTCAACTGCTGAGTGGTCATGCCTATGGCTAAAACAAGGTCTTAAGACTGACAACGACGATATGAACCAGAGAGGGATAACGGGCTTGTTTTTTTATACACACTCACTGGAAAGGGGGTGATGATACAACAGAACATCTGGAGGGGTGAGCAGCTTAACTAATGGCACATTTCCACTAGCACGGTGCGACACGGCACGGCGCGGTATTTGCGTGTTTCCACTAGCACGTAGTACCTGGTATCAGATACTATTTTGGTATTGCCTCAGCCCTGGTTCCAAGCGAGCCGAAGCAATACTAAAACGTGACGTCAGCCGACTGCCTTCCACTGATTGGCCGACGAGTGTCGTCACTGGAAGCGTCAAACGCGCGCGACGACCGACTAGACTGTAAATAAACACAGACTTGACCCCACAACCTTTTAAAACCCTGCTGCTCTTCGACTACACTTCAAACACGAGAAAATGGCTTCGCAGAAAAAATTCACGCCATGGTCGGTCAAGGAGGTCCAGACGTTCCTCTCTTTGGTGGCTGAAGAAAGGATACAGAGGGAGCTCGACGGCACAACTCGGAACGAGAAAATATATGGGCCATCGCCCAGCTGATGGCCACACATGGGTACCACCGTACCCTCCAGCAATGCAGGGATAAGATGAAGAAAATGAAAAGTGATTACCGGGCCAGCTTGTGCAGGCAAAGAGTGACCGGCGCGCATAGAACATTAGCCTGGCTCCGCCCGCCTACGTACTTCCGCTCAATTTTCATTTCACTTCAGTACTAGGTCTGGCAGTGCTGTATGTTAGAACGATGTCTTTTCCCTCAAATGTGCCTTCCAATCAGCGAACAGGAGGCGCGGCCTGAGAACAGTGACGTATAGGTCGTGCGCGAATTTCAGTTATTGAGCGGAAGTACGGAGGCGGGCGGAACCAGGCTAATGCTAATGCTCACGGCATCTGCCGTTTGTATACTGCGCGCAACGTGGGTTCTGGCGCATGAAATCGTCACGACCAAACGTTAGCGATTGGTTAAGGCAGATCCAGAGTGGCACTGGGCAGAGCCAATAGGTTTTAAACTTCAACAGCACCCGCCTTCAAGTGAGAAATCGTTTGTCTCTACAGCACTGCTAGACCATGAGTATGAATGAAATGAGTACGAAGGTCTAGTTAGGACTAGGCTAACAGAACATTCCCCTCACCCTCAAAAGTACTGCCCCCCCCCTCCGTCTCTGTCGGAGACATGTATATACTTCTGAGGTTTTTTTACTTTAGTAATTTAATAAACCATTTGTGTGATTGTATCATGACTCTATTTCATTTGTCAGTAAACATGCAACAAGATTTAATTACCATCTAGATTTTATATAGAGCTTGTTTTATAATGATGGTAATGTTCTGGAGCAAGGAGAGAGCAAGCAACAAGGAGAGATCCTTGATATAGTGTACAGCAGTGGTTCTCAACCGGTGGGGCGCGCCCCCCTGGGGGGGCGTGGACACTCTCCCGGGGGGGGAGGAGGACAAATACGCGTCCGGCTTTAGGCCGGACTGTCCGGTTTTTCAAAGCCCTGTCCGGCGTCCGGCGCAGCATCAAGCCGGACGCGTATTTGTCCTCCTTTTTGAGAGCGCAATAGTAACACTGTTTGGAGGGGCAGTTATGCAAGAACCAAGCCTTGGCGACCACCCCCCACCCTCTTCCATGTCATCTGAGCCAGGCTGGCAAATAGTTGTATGGAGTTCAAACTTCCACCATTGCCAGTTCAACATACTGCTGGAAATGTTGTCCACTCTACGCCCTGTGCAGTGCATTAGCCTAAATCTGCCATTTTATCCACTGCTCACCACAGCAGTGCTACTGTACCATGCAGTCATATAGTGAAGGCTGTTACTGTAGTAATACGATTGAAATAAGAAGTCCCAGGGACCATTAGTTCATTATGGAATTTAAACGCAGACCTACAAGCATGCAAGTCATACCTACGGTGTTCAATGCAGTGGCCATTTTGTAATTTCTATGCCAATTGATTGAAGACTGAATCTCTATTGAAAACCCCAAATAAGGGTTTAATAAGGTCATAATTACACACATACATATAATTCTAAATACACACGCATACATAAATATATATACCTACATACATACTAGGGCTTTGACTCCGAACTTCGTTATTCGAATATAATACGAATATCGAAATATATATATATATTCGAACGAATATTAGGCAGCCCTTAATATTCGAACTTGTTATGGGAATTATTTATTGTAAATGTCTTTGCTTGAACGTTGTTTTCAATTCAGATTCCGACGCTTTTCCACGCCTGGTGAAGTTGTGTGAATCGCGAGCTAATTAGCAAGACTATCATTGGTCATCTGGGCTCCTGTAGGTGACGTTAGCGTCCTGTTTTGCGCCAATTTTGTATTTTATAGCAGAGCAATGGCCGCGTCAACAACAGCCCCCGAGGAGGAGATCGACATTTACACTCCTGACCATTTAAAAAGCAACGTGTGGCGCTACTTTGGGTTCGAAAAAATACAGGGGAAAATAACCGGTAAGGATAAAGTAACATGTAGGATATGTAGGACCAAACTCAAATACCACGGGACAACCAGCAACTTGAGAGCCCACCCGTCTACACTACATCCCGGCAAGCTGGAGGTGGATGGGGGGGGGGGGGAGGGATCGGGTCCGAGGCAGGCCAGAATCGACAGCATGCTACCACCTTCACGAGGCCTTCCCTATGCCCGTCAAAATAGAGCAGCAGATTTGCTGACAAGGTTCGTTTGCGAAGATATGAGGCCCATTAATGTAATATATGGCAGCGGGTTTCAAGCTTTCGTCCACGAGCTAGAGCCACGATTCAAGATCCCCTGCTTCCGGACCATCAGTGGTAAAATAACGAAGCTGTACGACACAACCAAAGATGACATTAGGGGAATGCTGCGTGGAGAAAAACTCTGACTGACCACTGATGGGTGGAGTTCTTTGGCTACCGAGTCCTATGTTAAGGTCACAGCCCATTTCATCGATGAGGACTGGAAGATGAGAAATGTTGTCCTTGACACGTCTGAGCTTCAAACCTCTCACACAGCAGTGAATGTCTCTACATGCATCGACAGTATTCTACAAGAGTACCAAGTGGAGCTGGAGACTGTGCTTGCCATCACAACTGATAATGCGACCAACTATGTCAATGCTGTAGAGAGGTACTTGAGGATCACGGATATCCCGTGCATGGCTCACACAATTAACCTGGCAGCGAGAAAGGGGCTTTCAGAGCGTTCCGTTGCAACAGCAGTCAGCCGCCTGAAGGCTGCCGCTCAGCATTTCAAGCACTCCCCTACAGACAGCTACCTCCTGGAGTCCAAGCAGAAGCTCCTTGGTCTCAAACCAGTCCAGCTCATCAACGACTGCCCCACTCGCTGGAACAGTACATACGACATGATCTGTCGGGCAGCTGATCAACAAGCCCCTGTTGCAGCAGTGATAATGGAGAAGAAACTCAGCCGTCTGGAGCTCAGCAGTGTGGAATGGACCCTGATGGAGAAGGTCAGTAACGTTGGCTAATTATGTTGGGTGGTCTAATAATATTATATCCCTAATGTTAAAATGACTGTTTGCAAATGTAATAATGTAATGACACGTAGGCCTATAAGCCTAGTAGGGTCGATGATATCGTTGTCGGGGGGGGGGCTTTACTATCTCTTTACATCAATATTTTGTTCTACTTAAAACATATATTTTTTAGGGGTGTCAAATTATCGCAGTAATTGTGATCAATTAATTACAGTCATGTTAAGCGTGTTATGTTTTTTAATCGTGTTAATCTAATTTGTAATCTCTAATTTAGTGTTATAAAAGAAACACTGTTAACCTTGTGCTGCTTTACAGATAATACAAAACCGTAATAATCAGGCTTAAATATAATTTTTACAAGCACACACACAAAGCGGGCCGCCTATTAATGGCATGGACCAAGCGGTTCTGGACCAGGAAGGAGACATGAACGCTTTTAATAATTGTATTTAACCGTATAACTGCACACAACTTTATTTAAAAGCAATCAAATGGAAAACATGTGTTTGTATTTTAGTGTCCGGTGCGTGTGGATGTGCGGCTCCTTCGACGGAGCGGTTCATGTTAATAGCGGAGTCCGGGAGGGTTCACCTTCACGGCGTAGTTATGAGGGATGTGCGACTATCGTTTTAAAAAATACTAAAGTGTTTTAGTTAGAAAGATATTAGATATTCAACCGATATTCACGCTCCGAATTACAGCGATCAGATATGGGGAACTAAAGGTGGCTCTTCATCGTGATGTCAGTCAGCCATCACGATGGACGATCGTCCATCGGCACAACCCTAAAGCCTAGTTAATGTTGGCTAAGCTAAGTTTGTGTTTTGTGTAACGTCAAGTGGCACACAAATATGTGTTTGTCCCGCAGGTGAAAGACGTGCTGAAGCCGTTCAAAATAGCCACCCAGGCACTGTCAACAGAAGACTACCCAACAGCATCAGCGGTCCTTCCCCTGCAGTATGTGCTTCTGACACAACTAAACAAGCCCTCCACCGATGACCCGGCAGGACTGAGAGAGATGAAAAAAATGATGTCAACTGATCTGAAGGCGCGATATGGCCCCGACAAAGATGCATTCTTGCTACTGAACACAGCCAGCTACCTCGACCCGCGTTTTCACCGGCTGGTTCATTTGGAACAAGAGTCGCGGCAGGCAGTGCGAGATAAAGTTCAGAGGGAGCTTGCAGACCTCAGCGAGGAGACAGGCGCGGAAGGCCAAGATGAGAACGCCACGACCACAGCGCCACAGCAGCGCAAGGAAAAGAATGCTCTTAGTGCGATGGGGGACCTCTTTGGCGATGTTTACTGCCAAAACTCGGCCGGAGCAGGTAATAATTATGATATTATAATCAATAAGAAATAATACAAAACGTTTCAATTATCGAGTGCCTTTCATAACAACTCAAACACGCTATAGCCCTACATTGGAAAAAAGGGAAAAAAGTGCAGTATAAAATGTAGCCTAAACAACACATTAACAAAAACAAATTTATTTTTAACAGTTAGACCGAATAAAGATGTGCTCCAAAGAGAAATGATGGCCTACGACAATGAGCCCCCACCCCCGTCTGACAGCAACCCCCTGTACTGGTGGAAGGAGAGAAGCCCCAAGTACCCCCATCTCGCCCAGCTGGCGCGCGGCTACCTGGCAATATGCGGGACATCCGTGAGGTCGGAACGAGTGTTTTCCACCGCGGGGAACATAGTCACTAAGCAACGCTCTTCCCTAGAGCCAGAAAATGTTAATCACTTGGTATTTTTGGCGAATAACTTAAAAAAGTCTGCAGCCAAATAAACTGCAGCCAGCCAGATCTTCTTTATGCGAGTGAAACAATTTGTTAATGGCTGGTAGGATGGGTTTTTATGTTTAGGCCTACCTTTATTTATTTTGTCTGTTCAGTCCCTATTTTTTGATAAAAACCGAATGTTTGCATAGCATACACAGTTTGTGTCTGACCTTTTTAATGAATAAAGGTTCTGAAAACATCGTTGCCTGCCTATTGACGACACGTTGACTGATACACTGCCCTCTGGTGGACAAAACATATACAACTTAAGTTTTATACCATATAGGTCTTACTGAAGGCATTTAATGGTCAAAATATTATTAATACATATTCGAATATTAATATTAATAAACCAACGAACTTCGAATATGATTTTTGGGAAAAAGTCAAAGCCCTAATACATACATATATCCCGTATGTCATTACCGTCTGGCTGTTCTCAGTAAGGCAACCAAATTCTAAACAAGCATGTGGCCCAATGCAACCGATACTGTGCATCGTATCAGACCGATACTGGCCGAAAATGTTGTATCGGGTATCGGTGGCTGGAGTCTATGCATAGCGTTGATACTTTTTTTTCTCATCCAACTTTTCTTATATAGTGAAATCACAGCTGCCATTCAGCCAAAAGAGAGAATACAGTTAATTGTCACTGACTTTTTAATGTGTGGTGCACTCAGGGCTCCAGAGTGCGACCTAATTTCTTAAGGAAATGATCGCGCTAAATTAAAAAATTTAAACAAAGCAGATATGAAGCGGTTGATAGTAGATTATTTTGCACCAAAGCATGAGTGTCGTGCAGTCCTGCCATGGACGGCTGGTCTCCCCCCTTCCCGTGGGAATCTACGAAAACGGCGACGCCGCCTCGCACTACGCAGCGCGGACCGCACAGTTCCCCGACTCAGCTTCGGGGCCGAGGCGAGCGCTTGCAGGTGCGGCCCGATTACTACGGTTTTCTACGGCCATCCTGATTGATTCTGCCAAGCAGTGGCGCGGGAAGGGGGGGGCTGCGGGGGCTACAGCCCCCCTCACATAGCATCAGCCCCCCTGGTGAGGGGGCTGCGGGGGCTCACATAGGGCTGATGCTATCAACCCGCCCCCCCCAGTCGGACATTACGATCGCACCCCCCCCCCCGAAAAATGTTGCTACCTAATTTGTTTTGGTGCTATTAAATGAAAAGCTAGGTGGCACCAGTGCTACCTGTGAAAAAGTTAGTCTGGAGCCCTGGGTGCACTACATGTATCATTTTCTCAGCAGTCATAAGCAGTTTAATAAGTGGTGCCGATCGCACCATTTTCATTAAACAATCCAGACACACAGAAAAAAAGGCTTTGTTCTATATTCGCACACAAGCCGTTACCACAGCCGCTGCTTCCCGGTAGAGGACCAGAGAACAGGATAGCTGTCCTTCTCTCTGCCTGCTCATATGGATAGGTGCAGAGCATATAACACACGAAACTATTACATTTGATTACACATTGGGTTGAATCGGTGTTGGGTGTGTATTGTCCATACAGTCTATGGTATTATCAGTTATAGCTGATAGTTTTTTGGCCTGACTCCTTTTCTAAAGTGATGTTTCATTTAATTTCAAGTGATGTACACTAGGGGTGTCACGATTCTCCAAATCCACGATTCAATTTGACTTTCAATGTCACGATTCGATTTAAACTTTTTTTTTCAGCACTATTGAAAGGTCAGGCGAAGAATTGAATGACACCAAGCCCAACCAATGCAATTGCACTATACGGCCACCAGATGGCAATAAAAATGTGTGTTCTGATTGAAGGCAGTTGACCTATTTTCTGTGAAAACCTCTCTTACCTACTATACATGATTGTAAACATGATTGGGAGGTTTCAAAAATGTTGACCAGACACTGGATTATTATGGTGGTTTTAAGTGATCAAACACAACTTTGATGACACATATATTATATATTATACATTCCTTTACAGTCTTCCTTATCATCTAAACTTAACAAAACCGGGTGGCTCCACTCTTAACTAGTCCAAACTAAACTCTGTAGTGCATGGGCGGATCTTCCGTGGTGGTAACGAGGGGGCAACTGCCCCCCCCTGTGATCTGATTGGCCACCC
Organism: Merluccius polli; assembly: GCA_030340625.1. Classification (NCBI taxonomy): domain Eukaryota; kingdom Metazoa; phylum Chordata; class Actinopteri; order Gadiformes; family Merlucciidae; genus Merluccius; species Merluccius polli. Next base: position 114,388 of record JAOPHQ010005440.1, read on the forward strand.
TGTGTGCCTCCCGCAATGTTGTTGAAAGTTTATTTACAGGATAAAACCTCTTGAGATGTACCATCTCGTTTTTGAGGGGGTCCTGACAAAAAACATACACAATGTGAGATGCAACACAATATGCAACACATGGTTACAATGACAATTAGGCAGAAACAAACACACACACACACTCACGCACCATGCACAACCCAAGAAGAACTAGACACCCATACCCGTGTTATAACAGTAAATAGTGACATCTAACTGTGCGTTCACATCAGAAGCGAATTGAGCTGCAAAGACGCTTTGGTCGCTCATAAAGTATCGCTGCAAATATTTCTGTTCGCTTTTGTCGCTCAAGTCACTCATGACGTGCAATTCAATTTTGCAGACGCATTTAAAAGGAACCGTATGCTTTTAGTACAGACAGCCATATCAAAGAGTGAACTCCCATACACTTTGGCCATATTGCAGAGACGGTTTTGCTTGTTGGATAAATGCTTTGACAGCAAGTAGGACAGTGATTCCCCTCCAATATATACGATAGTCGCACATCCCTCGTAACTACGCCTGTGAAGGTGAACCCTCCCGGACTCCGCTATTAACATGAACCGCTCCGCCGAAGGAGCCGCACATCCACACGCACCGAACACCAAAATACAAACACACATGTTTTCCATTTGATTGCTTTTAAATAAAGTTGTGTGCAGTTATATGGTTAAATACGATTATTAAAAGTGATCATGTCTCCTTCCTGGTCCAGAACCGCTTGGTCCATGCCGTTCATAGGCGGCCCGCTTCGTGCGTGTGCTTGTAAAAATGATATTTAAGCCTGATTATTACGGTATTGTATTGTCAACGCATAAAAACTGATTTTGTAAAAAGGCAACTCGCATACATAACTAAGCACAATTAAGCGCGCAAAAAAAGTAGATTTTGTTAAATTGTAGGAGGGTGCACGGCCCAGTAGTTCCCCGCCTAGCAGCTACTGAATGAATGAATGAATAGATGAATGGAATGGGCGGTAACTTTCGAGAATAAATTATACTTATATAAATTATACACCTCCGCCCAGGCCAGAGCCTTTTTGTTGCGATCTCTGAAACAAAAAAGGCCCAGCCACAGCCGCGATTAACTTTTCAGTCGACATTTTGATGTACAGTAGGAACCAAAGTGCCTACTGAAGAGTGCCTACATTCCGATTGGCTGTCAGTGTTTTGCAGCTGAAACGCGTCATAGTAATTTGCATAAAGTTCAGCCGTCTTCAACTTTTTTTGGTCGCTCTGGTTGCTCAACTTTTGCCGCTGGTAGTGTTGGTCGCTTGTGACGCTTTGGTCGCTCTTGCCCATAGAAAGTGAATGACTTCCGGTGATTTGGCAGCTCAATTCGCTTCTGATGTGAACGCACAGTAACAGGAGCAGTCTGTTGTGAGGTGAGTGATGAGAGCATTTTTTAAGTTAACCAAGATAACCTAAGATAATAATTGGAATTTGTATTGTGGGGGATGAGTAGTTCTTGTAAATAGATAGGATAGTTGAAATTAATACATTTGAAAGAAACCAGTGCTACCAGTGCATCTGTTGTCTATTTTCAGGAGAAAGCCATTGCAGTTGATGATACATTATACAGTGGTGAGTTCGAAATAGGGTTGTGCCGATAGACGATATCATCGTCCATCGTGATTGGCTGACCGACATCACGATGTAGCGCAACCATCGTGATGCCACGCCCCCCTCCCTGTCAAACACAAACCAATCCTAGTCTCCTCTATAGCCTAAAAACTTGGATTGCTCTGTAAATTATATTGACAATATAACTAATGCATATGCTCTTTCAAATAACCTGCAACCCAGGGGTCGGGAACCTGAGGCTCCTTTGCTGACTGAGTAGGCTCTCCGACGATGCTGAGCTTTTTACCACCTTCCTAAAACGAATGATCATGTCAATGCATGGCATGATGTCAAATGCATTTCTAAATTAGTTATATAACTTGATCTAATACAGGGTAATTTAACCTCAGTCGGATCCGCAACTTCTCACGTAAATGTAATGGTCAACAGCGCAGCCGCGTTTCACAAAAATCGCACACGCATTGATCTCCAGCAGCTTCACATCCGAACTCCTGTTTTAGAGAATTTATTGAGCTCACCACCTTCTTCAAATTCACAGTCCACCCACACAAGTGCGCCCTGATTGAATCCCTTTGGTCATGAATCCCCGCTGTTTATTTTGGAGAATTAAGACGTTGCTGTCCTGAGCGTCCCATCAGCTGGAGAGAATCGCGCAGCTTGCGAGTGTAGCACAAATGGACCGAAATAAAATAAAAAAAACCTTCAAGCTCCGAATTCTTGGCAATGATGTCAAATTGAATGAAAGAATGAAGGTGCTTCTGTTAACACACATTTATTAAAACACAGAAGTCGTACCCTTTTTACCAACCAACGCCATTGCATCAACTGTTCTTGTGGAAGCGACTTTTTTTTTTTTTTGTCTTACGTGCAACATATTGAAAAGTCCGGATGAGTAGGCCTAGGCTAATGAGTAGGGTTAGTACAATAACTGTATAGTTATTGTACTAACTAACTGTTTTTTATGGGTTTATTTTTGGCACACAAAAGGTCCGGCGGAGAGAGAAGTCCGGTGGGTCGGCGCTGGAAAGAGCGCGCGGCGCTTTGTGTGTCCACTGAATGACTTCACAATGTATAGTTTTTAAGTAGAAAAATATATATATTTATAGTAAAAAGTATTATCGTAAAAAGTGGTCAAAACGACGATATCATCGTCAATCACGATGTTTTATGGTAATCATCGACGAGTGCCAATTTAGCGGACATCGCCCAACCCTAGTTCGAAAGTGACTTAAAATTGTCACTTAAAATAAATATGCATAAAATAATAAATATGACATCAAAATTTGCCAAATCAGTTTTCGAAGCATTTTGATATACTATGTCTCCATAATCAAGAACAGGCAATAACAACTGGGATATCAGTTTCTTTTTAACACTTAAAACAGTTCTTTGATTAATACAAAACAGCATTTTTTTGCATAGATAATCAATGTGCTTTTTATATGATAATTCAGTCAATCCATAGCCCCAGATATTTCACACAACCTTAGTGAGTAGTGCACCATCAGATGTAAAGATAGAAAAATTATCAGTAGCAAATTTGAGCCTTTGCCTTGTACCAAACAGCATGATGTAAGACATAGTCTGAACAAGAACCCACCTATTTGTTATAAACCAGTTTTGTATCAGGTCGAAGTCTGACTGGAGAGAAGCAATGATCTGTAATATATTTGAGGTTTTGCATATTAATGGGAGTTCATTCATAAAAATTGAAAAGAGAAGGGGTCCCAAAATAGAGCCTTGAGGAACACCAGTATCAATATCAAGGAGATCAGACTGATGCTCTTCAATAAACACACATTGCTTCCTACCACTATGATATGCATTGAACCAGGTCAGAGCATTCTGAGCAAGTCCAATGTTTTTCAATTTTTGTAATACCGTATTGGTCCGAATATAAGACGACCCTGATTACAAGACGACCCCCCCTTTTTCAAGACTCATTTTTGGAAAAGAGTTTTTGAAGACCAAATCTTGTTTTTATAAAGAAAAAAGTTTGTTTTACATCTTTTAAATAAAATCATGTTTTTATTATATTTTAGATGAAATTGTCACATTTAAATACAATTAAATGTAATCACATTTGTAAATGAACGACTTATGGTATTTAAATACCATAAAAATTAAAATAAACTGTAGTCTATTGGTATTTCTAATACCAATTAGGCTATCCATCCCATAGTGAAAAAAACATGTAGCCTATCAAAATTTAAATAACTGCATTAACCATCGAAATGAAGTCTAATTGTAAAACAGCGCCATCTGTTGTGAATGTATATTGACATTTAAAAGTCTAGACCCCGAATATAAGACAACCCCTCTTTTTCAGACGTATTTCCAGGAAAAACCTGTCTTATATTCAGACCAATACGGTAGTATGTGATGATCCACCAAGTCAAAAGCCTTGGATAAATCAAGAAAAATTGCACCTGTTATTTTGCCTTGGTCAAGGAGGAGGTTATGTCGTTAGTTATGTTCAATTATGCTGTAGTAGTGGAGTGATTGGGTCTAAAACCAGATTGGAAAGAAAATATCTCATATGCTGTAAGGTAATTGGATAATTGAGTATTTATTTACTTTTCAAAATCTTTTGCAATTATACAGATAATAGATATGGACCTATAATTGTGAGGGTCAAGAGTTACCGCCTTTATGTTAAGGAGTCACTCTTGCATGTTTCCAAACATGTGGTATCTTACCAGTGGATAAAGAGAGGTTAAACAAATCTGCTCGGGGGTACATCAGTACATAGTAGGGGTGCACGGGCCGATAACAGAAATTATTACGTTATTCCTATAAGTCCGATATCATGACGAATAGCCCCGATAACATTATAATATATTACATATAATGTTGTCAGCGCCCCTCTCCCACTGTGACACCTGAATGGCCTGCAGTAAATGCTGCGTTCAAGTGACGTTGGCATAATCAGAAAAACTCTTTCTGCATCATGTCGGAAAAAAGAACTCGTCATAATGTTGGTAGTTGCTGACTTGAATTGATATTCACAGTATTTCTACATATGTTACACATAAACCATAGAAACATGAACTTAAAAAGGCCAAAAGAACGACTAGCAAACATGGGAACGGGGAATTTCCATCACGTTGTGAATGCAGCACAGTGTGCTTACGTTTGAAAACAGACAACATGGCGTCGATTGTGTGGGACTTTTTCAAAGTTTCTGAAGAAGACGGGTCGCTTGTTATTTGTAACAACTGGTCCAAGCCAGTTCCACGGGGAGGTAAAAGTAGCACTAGCTTCAATACGTCAAACCTGTCACCTGAAACATAGAAAGCATATGAGGATGCCCGGGCTGCTAAAGATGCTCGCAACCTAAAGCCAGCCGCAAAGAAGCTACCGGGACTTACACACATCGGCGTATTTGCATCAGTTCAAGGGCCTTTTTTTTTTTTTGAGAGGCTTGCCAATAGTTTTTCATTGGAAAAAATAAATATCTCCATTTAAAGAGTCAAAGGTGTTTTTGGGTTTGTTCATAGTATTAATGTCATGATCTTAAAGGAGCTATATGTAGGATTTCGCCCTCTCTGGCCAAAACTGTTATTGCAACCACGTTGTAAATACTGTACAGCGTGGTACTCCCTCCCCCTCCCCCCCCAGAGTAGCGGTTGCCAGATTCCCCGTTCCCGGATTACTCAACACAACACTGCGTCTACTAGAAGGAGCAACCATGACAAGTGTTTAACATACTGTTCTTTGCTTTTATTTAGGTAAAGAACATAGAATTGCCTCTGTGTATGAAGTGTGCTATACAAATACACTTGCCTTGCATAGATCGCTGATAATATTGACCAACTGCATCACCGTCACCGGGGCTTCATAGTAATGTGTCCGAATAGAGCAGCCCTCTCGGACACACACACATGCTGTTACCGCTGTTTTATTAGCATCCACACTTCCAGACCATCACCGGGGCTTCATAGTAATGTGTCCGAGGAGAGCAGCCCTCTCGGACACACACACATGCTGTTACCGCTTGTTTTATTATCATCCACACCTCCAGACCATCACCGGGGCTTCAGAGTAATGTGTCCGAATAGAGTAGCCCTCTCGGACACACACACATGCTGTTACCGCTGTTTTATTATCATCCACACTTCCACACACACCGGGCCTTTGCACTACAGTAGCCCGAGAAGGGCAGCCCTCTCGGACACACACGCATGCTGTTACCGCTGTTTTATTATCATCCACACTTCCAGACCATCACCGGGGCTTCATAGTAATGTGTCCGAATAGAGCAGCCCTCTCGGACACACACACGTGCTGTTACCGCTGTTTTATTATCATCCAACACATCCAGACCATCACCGGGGCTTCATAGTAATGTGTCCGAGGAGAGCAGCCCTCTCGGACACACACACATGCTGTTACCGCTGTTTTATTAGCATCCACACTTCCAGACCATCACCGGGGCTTCATAGTAATGTGTCCGAATAGAGCAGCCCTCTCGGACACACACACTTGCTGTTACCGCTGTTTTATTATCATCCGCACTCCCACACCGTCACCGGGGCTTCATAGTAATGTGTCCGAATAGAGCAGCCCTGTCGGACACACACGCCAGCTCTGACCGCTGTTTTATTATCATCCACACTGCAGTCGGTGTGCAGTAAATGGCACCCTCAATGGTGTGAAATCCTTACATACAGTCATTGAGCAAACAATACTGACTTCGTGAAAACGCCCATGAGGCAACGACGCAATGATTCGCTTCAAACATGTTTTTCTAGCAAAAACTGAATAATGGCGATAAGCCAAATATAATTCTAAAGATATACTGCAATAGTTCACTCCAGTGGAAACATGGACCATTTTCATTACCCAACTAAAATATATTTGGTAGGCTAATAGTGCAATGTAAACATGTTCACGAATGCATTTAGTAACGTCAGACATTTCTGACCCGAAACATTTGTAGCTGCAGCCTTCCTTATACAGTAAATGGCTGCAGCTCAGCCTATCTGGCAACCCGGATCACGATATAGTACTGACTTCGCGATTGGACGCTAGGCAGAAGGTGGCGCAACAGACCAAAACACAAAATGAAAACAAAACAGTTTTCCTGGCACAGTGACATATTAGGGTCATTTTATGATTACTTTGAGTACATTTCTTACATATAGCTCCTTTAAGTCATGATCATATACTGTATATATATGTATATGTGTGTGTTTTATCGGTTATCAGTATTGGCCTTTAGGAGCTGAAAGTTATCGGTTATCGGTATCGGTTTAAAAAAAAAAGTTATCATGCATCCCTAGTACATAGGCAGCCCATTTGATAAATTTAGCCTCAAGCCTATCTAAATCAGAATCCTTGTTAGATTTTAAATTGTTGAGAACAGAAAGCACTTCAGTTAGTTTGATTTTCCTGAAACTGAAGTTATTCATGGTCTGGTGTCAAATCTAATTAGAAGTGTGGTGGTTAGTTTCACAAGAAGTCTGCATAGAACTGATGGAAATGAAATGTTGATTTAAGAAATCAGCGACATCTGAAGGTTCTTCAATGATGCGATCTTTGAACTTTACCTGATTGACTGGTTGCCTGATTTATTGAAGTCATTTGCTTTCCTCCAGAACTATCTTGGATTTTTGAAATGTTTGGAGAGACTGTCGGCATAATAGACAGCTTTTGCATTTGTTGTTTTAGCCTTGCTTGTGTTTCTTAGCTGTCTGTAAACGTCCCATTGTAATGGGTCTTTAGTTTTCCTAAATTTAGCCCAGGCTAAATCTCGCTGTCTGAACAGACTTATTAAGTCAGAGTCAACCCAGGGTAGAGTTGTTCCGATTCCGATACCAGTATCGGAAATTGCTCCGATACTGCCGAAAATGCTGGCATCGGTATCGGCGACTACTGGAGTCCAGGCACCGATCCGATACCACGTAATGTTTTCAATTAGTAATCTAATAGGGGTTATGCGCAACATACTTCTGCATTCTGCGAAACAGGTCTCATCACATCCGGTTCAGGTCCGCTGTACCGCGCTCACATTATTTTATTTATTAATCCGCACTTCCAGATAGGGTGGCCATTCGTCCGGCTTTAGGCCGGACTGTCCGGTTCCCCCCTCCCGTCGGCCGTAGGTCCGCGGTGTGTTGCAATCGCGTGTGCCCCCCCCCCCCCACGGCCGTAGGTCCGAGGCGCGCACCCCCCCCCCCCCCCGCCCCACGGGCTGAGGTGTCCTCCTTTTCAACAACTCATAAATGGTCACCCTACTTCCAGACCGTCGCCGGGGCTTCAGAGTAATGTGTCCGAGGAGAGTAGCCCTCTCGGACACACACGCTAGCTTTTACCGCTGTTTATTTTTTATTTTTTTTATCCGCACTTCCAGACCGTCACCGGGGCTTCAGAGTAATGTGTCCGAGGAGAGTAGCCCTCTCCCGGACACACACGCTAGCTTTTACCGCTGTTTTGTTTTTGTTTTTTAATCCGCACTTCCAGACCGTCACCGGGGCTTCAGAGTAATGTGCCCAAGGAGAGTAGCCCTCTCCCGGACTCACTCGCTAGCTTTAACCGCTGTTTTTTTTTTTTTTTTTTTTTATCCATCTTTTCTTCTCACCAACATTCAGATGTTAAAATCAAATAAAACGCCAACACTAAAAAGGGCTAGAATAGAACAGCTGTTAACTGTTCTATTTAAAAATAAATGGCTTGAATTTGCTCTATTTATTCATGTTTTACAAAGAGTTTAACCTGAGCCAGGCCTTACCACTATGATAATCATATCACAGTCATGCATGTATGCTATTTTTATAACATACTGGTATCGGATCGGTACTCGGTATCGGCCGATACCCACAGCACAAGTACCGGAATCGGTATCGGGAGGGAAAAAATGGTATCGGAACATCTCTAACCCAGGGTAGATGTTGGGGATGCTATGGTTCTCAATATAATATTGTACCATACGGTACGCCAACCACGGTTCAATACGCACTTGCAAATTGTTTTTTCAATTCCGCGTTACTACTTTACTTGTATGTCTCTCCGAATTGGCTCTGTGTGTGTGTATCTGTGTTGCCAGAGAAACCCCCTACCAACGCGAGTAATATCCAATCACTGTTAGTATGCAAATGACCCAATGACATTGGGGGCAACAATGGAGTAGGACTTCACAGAAAGCAGAACACAGCAAGGTAGCGAAGAAAGCCAAACCAAATTGAACATGGCGAGCGTTGAGAGGCAACAGTTTGAGGAAGCACCTTAAACTGACTTCTTCTTACAAATCAGTGATGTGGGGACACTTTGTTTTTGGCGTTGAATACAATGATGAAGGAACGAAAACAGTGAACAGCCTTGCGCTCACCACAGATAGTTGGACCTCCCGGGCAACAGAAAGTTACCTCACTGTGACAGTACACTATTTGTCGGATTGAGAGATGAAGAGCGCAGTGCTGCAAACTCGTCCGTTATATGAAAGTCATAAAAGCGCGCACTTGGCAGAGGAATTGGCAGAGGAATTGGCAAATGCAGTGACTGAGTGGAAGCTGGAGAGGCCAAACCGAAATAAAGAAATCATTTTGGAAATAGTATTTTTTTTTTCCTCCATAATGAAACCGAACCGAAACCGAAAAACCGAGGTACGTATTGAATCGTGGGCTAACTGTATTGTTGCATCCCTAGTAGTGATGGAACGGTTTATGAAAACCATCCGAACTGTTCGGTTCAACTGTCTTGGTTCGATTCACGTGTGTTGCGTTCGGTTCATGCGCTGCTCCTTTTTCTCATAGGCGAAGCATGTACACTTCACAGCAGAAGGTGGCGGTACTGCGCCTAAAGCCAACCACCAGTAGTAAACAACAAGAAGAAGCGAAAGCGGTGTAGCCGGGTTTAGCAGATAGAAATAGAGTATTGGGTCAGTTGTTGTGGAGAATTGTGTGGGTATGGCGAGTGGAAAAGAGCCAGAGTTAGAAGATGCGCCAGCAGTAGGGTTGTGGCTGACTGACATCACGATGGAGAGCCACCATTGTGATGCCACACCCCCCTCGTCCGACACACACTAATCCTATAGTCTCTTCTATAGTTATTACCTAAAAACTTTGCAGGGATTGCTCTGTAAATAAATTGAAAATATAACTAATGGTCCATATAAAGTGCTGTAAGTTAACTAGGGCTGCCCCCTAATAGGCGGCTTATGCTGGGCTTACACCGGAGTTTTACCGGAGTCACAGCGCGCTCCCGTCATCTCGGTCGTAAGGTAGTAATCTGCGCTGTTTCAGGTCAGTCTTTTCCTAGTCTTGGGCTTGCGATAATATCAAACGTGTTTGATATTATTGCAAGTCGCATTGACGTAACACAATCAACAACCAATAGATGAGCCCCGACAAAAGCGGAAACAGGAAACCTGACAGTTTCTACCAAGGGCATGATGGGAAAAAACTGCATGGTGGGAAAAAAGAATAAAATAATCTAGTTGTAGTCTTGTAAATAGTGACCCTGCAAGATTCACAGTCTTTGTAAAATCTCAGTCTGAGACTCGGCTGTGACTAAATCTCTCAACACTTTGTCTTTAGATGTGAGCAGGTGTGAGCTGGTAGTTTTCCAAGAGTCTTTTCCAAATCTTTTCAAAGTCTTCTGATGTGTGGGTAACATTAGTCGATCGACGGAGGCTTATCGTCGAATACGTTTTCATTAGTCGAGCAAAAATGAAAACATAAAAATAAAAGGCATGAGCATCGCAAACCGAATACATCCGTGGTCGCAACAAGCCCTGATTTAACTCATCGCTACAGGCATACTGACCAATAGCCTACACCTGGGCAGGTAGACACCTAGGCAGGTAGACCCCACTAGACATGCGGGACTAATACCGGTAATCGCGGCTTTAGTTCGTCGTGTTTGATCGCTGTAATTCGGAGCGTGAATATCGGTTGAATATCTAATATCTTTCTAACTTTAGAAAACACTTTTGTATTTTTTAAGACGATAGTCGCACATCCCTCGTAACTACGCCCGTGAAGGTGAACCCTCCCGGACTCCGCTATTAACATGAACCGCTCCGCTGGAGGAGCCGCACATCCACACGCACCGGACACCAAAATACCAACAAACATGTTTTCCATTTGCTTGCTTTTAAATAAAATTGTGTGCAGTTATATGGTTAAATACAATTATTAAAAGTGTTCATGTCACCTTCCTGGTCCAGAACCGTTTGGTCCATGCCGTAAATAGGCGGCCCGCTTTGTGTGTGTGCTTGTAAAAATGATATTTAAGCCTGATTATTACGGTATTGTATTATCTGTAAAGCAGCACAAGGTTAACAGTGTTTCTTTTATAACACCAAGTTAGAGATTAAATAATAGATTAACGCGATTAAAAAACATAACTCTTTCAGTTCAATTTTAACCTGACTATAACAGACATCATTGATTTTCCTAACAATCAACATATACCGAACCGAAAACCGTGACCACAAAACCGTGAACCGAACCAATCCGTGGATTTTGTGAACCGTTCCACCCCTAATCCCTAGTAGATTACCTTTTCATTGTTTTCCAGGGTGCATGTTTGTTGCAGATATGTATACATTTTGACGACAGATAGTCCTGCATAGTAGTCCTGGATAGTCCAAGTGTCCTGCACAGTTGGTATTATTTTGAATCGATACCAATTTAAAGCAATTAGGGCTATATTCATATTTCTGCATTGTCTAATTTATTATGAATTTGAGCTAGATTATTGAGTGATCACTGAAAGTCAGACATTATGACATGTTTTTTGATCCTCTCAGGATGGTTAGGATGCAGTCTAAAAATGTGTGATTGAAGGTTAAAATTTTGATTTTCAATTGAGCATCTGTCTTTCGAGGAGGAATTGCCATGCATTTGGCCATTCAATAGAATTTATAGTGGCTGTGATACAGTTTGGGATTCTATAAATATCTCCAATCATAATAGATTTATTTTCATTTAGAATAATCTTAACAGATAAAGCCTCGAAATGCAATGGTTCGATCTTAGGCAAAATATGTTCAGACAGCAAGGTAACAACAACATAAACAGCAACTCCACCACTTCTGAGCCTCTATCTTTTCTGAACAAAACATAATTTTGTAGTGCTATTTCTTTGTCAGAGATTAGAATTAGTATGTTTCAGATAGTGTAATAATATTTGGTTTATGGAACAGACCCTAAGATTAAGAAAAATGCCACAATCAATGCACTTGCATTAGAAGAAAAAATTGATGTAATGCAGCAACTGATAGAGCACTACTCATGAACATGCCTCAAGAAAGCAGTGGCATGGATCCTTAAGGTAAGGGACACATTGCTGTGCCTAGCTAAGAAGAGAAGGCAGAGTGGATTACACAGTCTGACACTGACGAGGATCAACAAAGACGGCAGCTTCACAAAATTATGGCGATCTACAAAACAAGTCTCCGCAGAAGAACCTTCACAGTGGATGATATGAAAGAAGCTGAACTGGAGATTATACAGTACGCCACTGCCAGAGAAAGAAATTCCAAGAGGAAATCAACACTACAAAAGGGTGAGCCTGTCAATAGGAACAGCCACATATACAAGCTCAACCCTGTTCTTCAAGATGGAATAATTAGAGTTGGAGGAAGGCTCAGTCGAGCAGCCATACCAGAAGAATCCAAACACCCTGCCATCCTGGCTAAAGACCTCCGAGTGTCAGAGCTCATCCTTCAGGAAGTGCACAAGAAAGTAGGTCACAGTGGGCGCAACCATGTTCTATCCAAGTTGCGTCTAAAATACTGGATCCCCAGTGCTAGTGCAACAATCAGAAGAGTCCTGTCCAAATGCCTTGTGTGTCGGCGACTACATGGTGTTGCTGGACAACAACAGATGGCAGACCTACCAAGGAACAGAGTCTTACCAGATGAACCGCCCTTCACTAGAACTCGAGTGGACTATTTTGGTCCTTTCGAGGTCAAGCGTGGAAGAGCTACTATGAAGAAATACGGCGTCATCTTCACCTGCTTAGCCATCCAAGCTGTCCACTTAGAAGAAGTAGCGGCATCCCAGGACAAGGACTCCTTCATTAAAGCTCTTCGTCGATTCATTGCAAGAAGAGGTCAGGTTATGGATCTGCGTTCTGATAACGGAACCAATTTTATTGGGGCAGAGCGAGAGCTCAAGAAAGCTATCCACGAGTGGAACACCTCCAAAATAGAGGACACTTTGCGTCAACGAGGCATTGAGTGGATGTTCAACCCCTCAACTGCCTCTCACTACGGAGGAGTATGGGAGCGTTTAATCAGGTCCATCAGAAAAATCCTCAATGCCAGCCTAAAGACACAGAGTCTGGACGAGGAGAGCCTTCAAACATTTCTTTGTGAAGCTGGGGCCATCATTAATAGTCGGCAAATTACCACACCCTCCAGCGACCCAAACGACCTGGAGGCACTCACCCCAAATCACCTCCTACTACTGAGGACTAAGCCATCTCTACCTTCAGGACTTATCCAGAAAGAGGACCTCTATGCACGCCGAAGCTGGAGGCAGGTCCAGTATATGGCGGACCTCTTTTGGAAACGGATGAGAGAGTATTTGCCGGAGCTCCAAATACGCCAAAAGTGGTCGCGCGTGTCACAAAACTTTGTGCCTGGGGACATTGTTTTGCTTGAAGATGAGACTGCACCAATAAACTCTTGGGTCATGGGCAAGGTCATCCAGTCAGTGCCAGATGAAAATGGACTTGTTCGCAGGGTTCGTGTGAAGACCAAGACCAGCGAACTAGATAGACCCATTACCAAGGTCTGTCTTGTTCTAGAATCAGTATGAGGCAGTGGTAAAGACTGCACTCCTACAGTATGTGAAGTACTAGTGACTTCTGACATCGGAAGAAAAAGGACAAAACTCAAGACTGTTCTTAAGACTTAAATTACCCCATGGCTCTTTGTTTTATGTTGGTTATTAATTGTTTCTCAATTTAGAGAACAATTAGGGGTCGGGTATATATGAGGCAAATCAGTTTGTTAATTTCAAATAGTTTTCTTATACTATTCCTAGAAGATGTACATTTTGAATTATAACTTTTGAATTTTAGAATAGTAAAAGTACATTAATCATAATGGATAAGTAACTTTAAGTTTAATGTTTTATGCCTAGAAAAGGCTATTTCATTCATTTTTTGGTAATTGTGTACCGTTACTTTAAGAGAGTGCAATCTCGCCCATTGACTTCAGTCTGTGGAACTGGTGAATCGAGTTGAGGCCAGACTAGCTGTGGAGTCACACGGTTTTCTTACCGTGTCCGGTCATGTTTAGTTGTATATTATCCAGCAAAGAAAATTCAGTGGATTTGACCTGTTTGTGACAAGTGTGGAATAAAAGTTGTTTATTTTCTGAATACAACGGACGTCAAGTGGATTAATGTAAAACTACATCAGTTGGACACGTGTAGGCCTTGACTACCAGCTAAGTCTCATTTATTGCAGTTACAGTGAGCGTGAGCGAGCAAGAGCGAGCAAGAGCGAGAGCGCTATGAAAGCAGACAGACAAGAAACAGAGCACATGAGCAAGTAGGACTATGCATATGAATGATCAACAAGGCATTCAAATGGACAAATAAAATCAAATTTCAAAACAGCCAGGGTGTAATCCCGCTGTCCTGAAACAATTGTCCATCAATGTATAGTTTGTCCACCGCCAGTGCGACCCATCAGCCTTTTACTCTATGCTCTTTGGAGAGTGGGTACAATTGTTTGAGTCTCTCCACAATTTCCTTAGGGAACTGGTCATTTATGCCGAAATTGGTACCCTTCAAATCCCTTCCCTTGCTCACAAATTCCTTTTGCTTGTAGTGCTCAAATTTAGCAATGATTGGCCTTGGCCCCATTGGCAAGCCAACCGCAGGGGATGGGAAGCAACTGCCACAACAGCTATGCTCACGTTTTTTTAGTTTTTTCATGAGGCTATATGTCATTTTACTCACCAACTGTGACAGAGAACCACCTCTGCGTCCATACCTAAGAGAGCTCAAGCATTTACCGAACTCAAGCACTACCTAGATCCACACGCGTGTCCACCGCAGTGGAAAATTCCTTCACCGCGACAGCCCTATAAAGTAGCTAACTAGTATGCATTAACTAGCTTCCAGTTTAAGACAAGTCTACTCAAAATGTTATTAACCCACCATGTAGCAATCTGTGAATTACTCTTTTGTATTTCTTGCCTGCTGGAATGCAGTTGTCTCTTAGTTAGGGGTAGTGCTGTCATGATACCAAAATGATGACTTTGATATGATACCTGCGTAAATATCTATACCAATACTGAAACGATACCATGGCAGAAAAATAATACAACTTTAGGAAAAGTAATGTAAAATATATATTTATTTATAATAAAAAAGTCTACAACTTAAAACATATACAAATAAAATTGTTTTAATGTTGTCAAGTGTTTTCTACTACCCACCATCTCAAAGGTGGACAGATTATTTTCCAATAATAGGCAGCTCAGTGCTCGTAGTATAAAACACTTAACAGCACATTTTTGCCAAAAATCTTTGCCAAAAATGTACATGCCATGATTGCATTACCAATACAGATGGAATATAAATTGATAATTTATAACTGGCTTTGTTGATCTGAATACTACGCCTGATTTTAATAGCCAGCAAGTTATGGTAAAGTTAATGTTACCAGTGTGAACGTTGCGGTCGCATATGGAGACATTGGTAAGTCAGCTACAAAGCTAAAGCCAAATTAAACAGTCATCATTGCCACTAATTGCCTCATCAAACTCCAATGGTGAAAAAAGTCTGTTCCGTTTAACTTATATTTGAGGGCATGTAACATATCGCCAACCTGTCATTTTTTGAATTGTTTGCTATGCAAGCGAAATAATGCCATATTTCGCTCTGTGTCGGCTTTGTCAACCTGCCGTGGACGATCAGCAAGAGCACTAGTACTAGCAGCCATGTCTCTCGTTCTGTCACCATAAAAGAGCATTACTACTAGCAGCCATGTATCTGGTTCCGTCACCATGAAAGAGCACTAGTACTAGCAGCCATGTCTCTGGTTCCGTCACCATGAAAGAGCACTAGTACTAGCAGCCATGTCTCTCATTCTGTCACCATGAAAGCTGCAGCGCGTATGAGAGAAAATAAAACAGTTGGCATGCCCACTATGCCTGCAGTGAGTGGAAGCAGAGCACTGCGCTGCACACACACACTTCCCTGCTGTCGCAAAAACATCAGTCATTCTTAAAGAATTGATACTAATAAAATGGGGTTTAGTACAATTTTTAACAGCAGGGTGTCGCGACCTTTCTAGTATTGGTATACCATGCAACACTAGTTAGGGGTGTCACGATTCCCATTTTAAAATGAAGATTGATCGAAATGAGCCTTCGATCATTGAAATCAAAAGCAGGATACAAAATATATATATTTCTTTTTTGTGGGGCTGTCATCTTGTGGCTCTTCATTTTGTTTTTGTTTGTTTGTTTGTTTGAGTTTAAAGCCATGTCAGCAGCTAAGGCTATGATGGCTAGAACATGGTATGTAGAAATCAGTGTTTAATTACAAGCTTAAAGTCTTAAATAAGCTTTTTAAAATCTATGCAAGCCAGAAATTCTAAAATGTTTAAAGAAGGAACCTTACTAAAAACGTCAAATACTGAATCCTGACTATAAAAACGCTGACGTTTAGTTTTAAGAACTGGGCAGGTGAATAAAATATGTTTCATTGAGAGGAACGATTTACAAAATTGGCAAGATGGGGGTTCTTCTCCACTCAACAGAAAGCCATGGGTTAACCTTGAGTGACCTATACGGCATCTAGTATAAACTGTCTGGTCATATCTGGATTTAAAAGTAAAAGATAATCTCTTCTTTAAAGAAGGGTTGATTTCATACAGTTTGTTATGTATGTATTCATCCCATTCAAGCTGCCACTTATCTGTGATGTACGAATTTAGTATAGGTTTCAGCTCTGAGCTAGGGATTTGGCATTGAGTGACGTCTTCATTGAGGGCCTGCTTAGCAGCACGGTCAGCTTTTTCATTTCCACTGAGACCAATATGGCCTGGAACCCAGCAAAAAACTACATTCAGATTCTGTTTTTCCAGGAGATCTAATTTACCAATAATATTAATAATAATTGGATGGTCAACTTTTAAAGACTCCAATGCCTGGAGACATGATCTAGAGTCTGTAAAGATTAAGGATTCTAGTGGTTTGTTCTCCTCTATATACTCAAGTGCTAAATATAAAGCACGTGCTTCAGCCGTAAAAATAGAGCACATTCCTGGAATGTGTAAACCACGTTGAATCGGTCCCACTACCATTGCTGATGACACGCAGTTCTCCATTCTGGAACCATCAGTATAGATGGGAATGTGAGAAGGGAAGCGCCATCGCACCTCCATATATTGCTGCTGGTACTCATTTGGATGGGTTCTTGATTTCTTTTTGTGACTTAAATCCTTCACAATTACTGGTTGCTTCAAATTCCAAGGGGGAATAGGGCAAAAATGAGTCTGCGTTACATTGTCCAAATTAATGTTCAGCTCTTCGAGGTAGGGTCTTATTCTGACTCCAAACGGACTGATATACTTTGGTCTAGCCTCATATAACTGCAGATGCGGTGGCTGAAACACTGTTGAATAGGCTGGGTTATCTTTACATGCTTGAAATTTAACTGCATATTGAAGCGACAGTTTCAAGCGGCGATTCTGAAGTGAGGGTTCATTTGCTTCCACATAAAGGCTCTGAACCGGGGAAGTCCTAAATGCTCCTAAAACTAACCTTAAACCTTGGTGATGAATAGTATTCAATGTCTGGATATATGATTTCCTAGCTGACCCATAAACAATACTTCCATAATCCAAGCGGGACCTCACAAGCACTCTGTACAGGCGCAAAAGCACATTGTACTCAGCTCCCCATTTTGTTTTTGCCAGTACTTTTATAATATTCAGAACTCTGAAGCATCTATTTCTTAAGCTCTTCATGTGTGGAATGTGTGGAATGAAGGTCAGCAAAGTAAGTCCAAGAAATTTAACCTCTTTTACTACCTTGATTACTTCACCATCTATGTAAAGTGAAGGATCGTGATGCAAAGATCGCAGTAGGCAAAAATGGGTACATACAGTTTTGGCTTTGGAAAACTTAAAACCATTTTCTATCGACCATCTATTAATCTTGTTTATGCATAGCTGCAGTTGTCTTTTAATTAATCCCATATATTTCCCTCTGTAACTAATGCAGAGGTCATCAACGTAAAGGCTACAAAAGATGTTTGGGCCAATTGCATTTATAATGCTATTGATTTTAATGCAAAAAAGAGTAACAGAGAGAATGCTTCCCTGAGGGACTTCTAGTTCTTGTAGGTGTACATGTGAAAAAGCAGTTCCTATCTGGACTTGGAAATGTCTATTGGACAAAAACTTTGAAATAAAAATAGGTAAATGTCCTCTGAAGCCCATGCAATACAGATCCCTTAAAATGCCATATCTCCAGCTAGTGTCGTAAGCCTTTTCAAGATCAAAAAATACGGCTACCACATGTTCTTTTCTAATAAAGCCATCACGTATGTAGGACTCCAATCTGATGAGGTGATCCATTGTGCTCCTTCCCCGTCTAAAACCACACTGGTAGTCATTCAAATGTCCTTCAGATTCAAGCATCCAGACGAGTCGGTTATTCACCATTCTCTCCATGGTTTTGCAGAGACAGCTCGTCAAGGCAATTGGGCGATAGTTGTTGGGATCAGTATGGTCTTTTCCTGGTTTTGGAATGGGTATGATCAATGCTTTTTGCCAAGATTCAGGTATGTTTCCCAGATTATGTTAAAAATGTCCAGAAGCTGAGATAAAACATCCGAAGGCAAGTGTTTTAAAAATTGATAGTGGATTTTATCTGGACCCACCGCAGTATCGTGGGAGTTTCTTATAGCACATAAAAGTCCCTCCATTGTGAAGGGTTGATTGTAAGGTTCAGTGTTGTCGGACAAGAAATTCAACTGCTTTCGCTCTTCCTTTGTGCATGAGACTTTAAAATCAGGACGACAATTTTCCATTGATGAGTTCCTTTCAAAGGTCTCTGCAAGCTGGTTTGCTATTTCTTGCTTTGTGGTTAAAAGGTTATCTTGGCATTTAAGATGTTGAACTTGTGATCCACCTCCTTTGCCTTGCATCTTTTTGATCAGATTCCAAACCTTCTTTGTAGATGTATTGGTTGTGATGTTTGATACATACTTTCTCCAACTTTGAGTCTTCGTTTCATTAGTGGTTCTACATGCTTGTGCTCTGCAGACTTTTAATTTGATGAGATTTTCTGTTGTTGGATGTTTATTAAACAGTCTCTCTGCTTTTTTCCGGGCTGCAATGGCCTTTTTGCAATTTTCATCAAACCATGGATTGGAACTCTGGTATGGCTTTCCTGAGGTTTTTGGAACAGTATTGTCTGCAATTGCAATTAAAGTGTCTGTAAAAAACTGTACGGGATTCTCAATGTTCTGAGGCATTTGGCTGAGTTGAGCAGCACAGAGTTCTTGAAAAAGGTGCCAGTTTGCTTTTTTAAGTTGCCATCTTGTGTCTCTTAATTGAATGTCTGCTTCTGTAGATGATATCATCAAGGGGAAGTGGTCACTCCCGCAAAGGTCATCCAAGGTTCGCCAGGAGAAATCCAGCAATAAGATGGGGTCGCATATGGATAAATCAATTGCAGTGTAAGTGCCATGTCCTGGATGTAGGTAAGTAGAGGATCCATCATTCCACAGGCACAAGTCATTTTTTGAGATAAAGTCCTCTAGTGTCTTTCCCCTAGCATTAGAATGTGTTCCACCCCATACATGGTTATGTGCATTGAAGTCACCTAATAGAATGTGCGGGGATGGCAACTGTTCAACTAAATTGTCCAAGTCTTGCAATGTAACTGACATGTCAGGTGGAATATAAACGGAGCACATGGTTATTGCTTTATGGAGAGTTAGTCGCACAGCCACTGCTTGCAAATTTGTAGTTAAAACAGTGTGACTATGAATTATATCATTCCTCACTAAGACGGCAGATCCACCAGATAGTCGTTGAGTGTTGGGGCCATATGCATTGTACATTGAATAATTTTTCAAAGACATAGCTGGTTGGCTGATAGGTGAGTCTCTTGAAGACAAAAGGCAAGAGGGTTAAATATAGCAGCTAAATTCTGAAGTTCCGAAACATTTACTTTAAAACCACGACAGTTCCACTGTATTATATGGCTAGGAAGCATCAAGGAGGGAAGAATGGAACAACCACCCTACTCCTACTTTTGGGGGAGGAGCTTCGACTTCGTGAGGTTGTTTTATCTTCCATCTCTATATCCTTTGGATTTCCACTTTGATGTCCTTGTTTTGCTCTGGATTGGCTTGTACTTCTGGTTGTTTTCTTCTTTTCCTTTTCCTTTTCCTTTTCTTTTTCCTTCTTTTCCTTCGATGGCTGGGTGGGTTCAACCGACAAAGCTGCATTCTGACTTACGGGGGTCCAGCTTATCGTTGCCTGGGTTTGAGTGCACACTGTTTGTTTTTTTGTTGAATCTCCTGAATGCTTGTTTCCACTAAATGGTTGTGGTTTGTCTTTGGTCACCCAGGTCAAATCGGTTTGGCAGTCGATGGTTTTCATGATAGGTTTCACAACAGAGGCAAAAGATTGCTGGAATTTGTATGTAGGGAAGTCCGCCACTTGCTTTCTTGCTTCAGGGTAACTTATCTTCTTGACAGTCTTGATTCTTTGAATTTCTTTTTCTTTAATCCAGAGAGTACAGTCTTTTGATGACGCTGCATGATCTCCTAGGCAATTACAGCATTTTGGGGGACTTGCGCAGACGGAGTCATGTCTGTCTTCTCCACATTTGTAGCAAATCGGCTTATTTCTACATCCAGAAGAGCCATGACCAAATTTTTGACAGTTAAAGCATCTCAAGGGGTTTGGGATGTACCTATCCACAGGCACTCTTAGATAACCGATTAGGATTCTTTCTGGTAGTTCATGCAAGTTAAAAGTCAGGATATAGGTGCCTGTTTTAATAATTTTATCTTCCTTTTTCAAGGTAATTCGCTTCACTTGGGTCACCCCTTGTTGTTCCAATTCAGTGACTATTTCCGTTTCTTCCATGTCGTGTAGCTCTCTGGTACGGATAACGCCTTTACAGCTATTTAGAGAGGGGTGAGGAAAAGTCTTCACTGGAACGCCTGCTAATGAACTGCAGTGGAGCAAATTTTCTGCATGTGATTTCTGGGAACATTCAATCAGGATCTGTCCAGATGATGTCTTTAACTGCTCCAGCTATTCCTGCAATTCCCTTTTGTATAGCAAAGGGGGACAACTTTGTGAGGGGCATATCTGGTGACAAGGGTTCAAGCACTATACATTTCGGCCAATAGTCATTTTCCGGTGGGGGAAGCAACAGCATTGCTGAAGCATCATACGAGTCTTGACTTATTAATCTTCTTTTGGGGGGTGGTTTTTTATTATCCATGTTAGTACATTTTAGATTCATCATCTCTGCTCCTCACCCGCCTCGGAGTCCAACAAGGGGATGCACAGGACTGCGGTTCTCCTCCAGCTGTGCACCAAGGATACAGGGATGGTATACTCGAGCAAATTAAACCAAAAATAGTTCGTATCACTCGATTGGCCCTTGAGCCAAAGTCTTCTGGGTAAAAATAATAGCATGGTCTCAAAAAACTATCCCAAACTTTGACAAGCCGATTGATTGGATAGGGTCCTTCCAACCTCCCGTCTAAGTGTAGTAGGAGCCAAAGCACTGTGTCAGACTTATGGCAGCCGCAGCAACACACAGTCTTCAAGAGCCAGGATCTCTTCCTCCACCGACACGGGTAGCAACTCACGGCAAACAAGTCGCCCCATTTGTCGCCTCTTACGATCAGCAAGGGGGTGCTGGGGACCTATTCTACCCCGGGTCCCCACGGGGGCATTTTGTTTTTGTGTCAAACAGTTAATTCACCAATTTGGTGAAATAGGTTTTTGTTATATTTAAATAAATTATTTAAATTTTAGCATATTTACATTCACATGTTACATTTAGGGCAGTAAAATACATTTGTCAGAAGAAAGTGAAACAATATATCACTACCGGTACAGTAAGGATTTCACTAGAACAAGTTTCAAGCATGCCAAATTGCTAAGTTAACCCATTGCTAGTATACAACAGAGATAGCTAGGGTAAGATACTAAGTGCCAAGATAATAAGTGCAAGATGCTAATGTGAGTGCCAGGACATAAAAACATACAAGGAGTGCTTAACAGGTTTTTTTTTTTTTTTGTTTTCTTTTTTGGGGGGGGGGATAGTAGAGGAAGGAGGCTAAGCAGAGTCCAGGTGACCAGAGAAGAGTTGTGACTTTGCTGTGCGACCTTTGCTTGCTCTTAGCAATGGCGGTACCAGCCGGCCAGCCGAGGTAGTTGAACGGAGTGCTCAAGCAGGGGTGTGGGGTCTGACTAGCACTTGGAGATGGGGCACTTGTTTGGGGCAGTTCAGTTGACAGCCTTGTAGGTCAGTACCATTGTCTTCAATCTGATGCGAGCTGCTACAGGGAGCCAGTGGAGGTCACGGAAGAGAGGGGTCACATGGAAGAATTTTGGTAGGTTGAACATAAGTCGTGCTGCAGCATTCTGATACGTTGCAAAGGTTTGATCGTGGAGGCAGGGAAGACCATTTGGCATTAGTGTGGTACATTCCTAAATAAATGTAGTGGTTATTATTACAATATGACACATACCATGTAGCCTATCTTTTTCGAAGAAGAAGAATTTGAAGTTGTCAGGACATAAAACCAATGATCTGTTGATCTTTACCAATCAAGACTCAATAGTCAACAATGGCATAGCTGTCAGTGTTGAATTTTTTTATTTTATTATTATTTTTATCATCTTTTAATCGTTTGTTTAAATCGAAAATTGAATCAACTCGTGATCTTAAAATCGAAAGTCAAATCGAATCGTGGATTTGGAGAATCATGACACCCCTACTCTAAGTACATTTTGGGTGAAAACAGGTAAAGCTTGAGCTAGGGATGGGCATGGTTATTCGAATATTTGATTATTCGAAATGACGTGGGTATTCGACTTTAGCTGTAGCGGATTTTTTTAAATTTTTGCCTAAAGTTAATTCAATATTATTCATTAGCTTTATTAATTACATATTGTTTATTAAACGTGTATACTAATGCCATTTAAAATATGTAAAGTAGAAAGAAAGAAAAAAAACAATTGCAATACATTAGATACATGTTTGTGCCTTTGCGCATCATGTAGTTTAAACTTGCAGGCAGCGCACACACTAAAAGAAATGGCGACCAAAAGAAGCAAAGTGTGGAAATATTTTTGACCAGATTGGTGAAAAAAATGTGGAATGTGTGAATACTTGACCATACCGGCAACCTCCGTTCCAGCGGAGAGTCTTTTCCACGGTGGGTTTGATTGTAAATCGTCTCCGCACCCTCCTATCCCCCGAGCACATAGATATTATTATTAGCTTATTAGCTGTATTTCCGTCTTACACATAATATATTTTTGTTGATGTTCTTTTATATGCGCATCATGCATAATGCGAGGCAGGCCCATGCGCTGCAAGTGGAGTTCTGTTGATATCCAAGCCCACCAATAATTTTTGCTGTTGTGCTTCAGTTAGTTGAATCTATTCAGTTTGTGCCTTAAATTTACTAGAATCTAATTTCAGTTTGTGCCTTAAGTATGCAATACTGTTCATTCATATTCTTCTTCTTTTCAACTCGTTTCAATTCAGAATACTGATTGAGTGTTTTTTTCCTTCTAAAATGCTCAATAAATTGAACAAATTGGATTTGATTTCCTTATTTATTTGACTAATAGATGGAAAACGAATGCATTTGTTTAGTGAAGGCCAGATCACGGAAGCCATTCAGGCTACATTATGAGTGCGCTACTTTTTGTTGTTTTTTTGTTCGGTTACTTGAATACTCGATTTTTAAAAAATAGAATATTAGAATATTGATATGTATTATAATTATATTATAATAATATTACTTAACAATGACCTAGTCATAGACAGTTTCAGCAGTGACCATAAGGATTAGTTTCCACAAACTTTTTATATTTCCAAACATTTCTCAAACAAGAGCTGCGGGCCCTGCGCAACCGATCCTGAATACCTTCCCTCACACTCAGCATGGACAGGGTAGGATGAGAGCCTTTAATCCTGGTACAAAGAGTACACTTGACTTGAGTATTCTCAATGCCAGGATACAACACATTGTTTTGTGTGCAGGGATTTTTCGCTCCCCTCTGCTCCTGAGACGTTTCTCCTCGGGTACTGGTTTTCAAACTGGAAAAGCATGACCCTTTAGTAAAACGGAAAATGGAACATAGCAATGCGAAATATACAAGTCAGAACATTCAAAATGAGATTTTAGAGGTGCTAGCTGAGATGGTTAGGAAGGACAATGTTGAAGAGGTAAAACAAAGCAAGGCATTCAGCGTCCTAGCTGATGAGACAAAAGAACAAGAACACATTTTGTGAGTGCTCAGATACTACTACAAGGAAACAGTGCATGAAAGTTTCATGCATGTTGATCGATAAGCTTGATGCTGCTGGGCTAAAATTGTGTAGAGCCTCCAAAACTACAGATTGGAATACAGAAAGCAGCTGGTTGGACAAGGCTATGACGGGGGCCTCAGTGATGAGCGGCAGACACAATGGTGTGTCTACAAGGATACAGTCGCTGGCTTAGCATGCTTTTTATGCGCACTGCAATGCACATTGCCTTAATTTGGTACTTGTGGACATTGAAAGCAGTGCCAGAGGCATCATGCTTTTCTTCTTTGTTGCAGTGCCTATATATATTTCTATCTGGATCGTACAACAGAAGTGGCAGGACATACAGCGTGCAATGTTTCAGGATCAGGCTCAAGAGTTGCCCAAACTCAGTGATGTTGATGTTAGTGATGTTAGGCATTCCAAACCTTATGGACCGCCTTCCAGCTGTTTTTCATGTCCTCCATGACATGGACGAGGAAAACAATGGAGACAGTTATGTAGGGGCACTGTGTAGAGGACTGCATGGACAGACAGATCTAAACTTTATTGGCCTTCTGGCAACTTTTTCGGAGGATACTGGGAGACACCAACTTTCTGTCTGATATGCTGCAATCCTTGTCATTGGACTTAGCCAGAGCGGTTTACCTCATTGAGGCACTACAGGACACATTTGTGCACTACAGAGATTAAGCATTTTTTGGGGAGCTGTAGACAGAAGTGCTGGAAATTGCTCAGCAGTGCAACCAAGTTAGCACCAAGAGGGTTTTTAAAAAGGCAGCCGAAGACTAGCTCTGCTCTTCATGGATCTGTTGTCACATCCACAATTGGTCAGCGAAACAGTAATCAAGACGAGGACTATTTTTCGTTCCAACTGTTTTCTATTCCATCTTAGACACTGTGAATGCTGAGCTAAAGAGGCGACAAAATGCGTGGCGACAAAATGCCTGGCGGGAGGCAGCAATGCACTCATTCAACAAAGAAGAAGAGATCATCAAATCAAATCGACCAGGATGTCTGATGTATTCATTTGCGACGTTTGTTGCATTTATTTTTATTTATTTAAAAAAATATTTTTAGTCTTACTTTTTGCGCGACTAAGCGACTAATGAAAACTAGGTCGATTAAACCTCTTCCGATCAACTAATGGTTAGTTGACCATTAGGGGGCAGCCCTAATAATATCCCACTAGAGCCACTACTCCAGTGTCAAAACAAAACAATACACTGTTTCTGGGGGACTAGCTAACAAGTTGTTAACCAAACAAAGGAGAAGTTGGACAGAGACACTAAAATAGCATTTTTCCATACACATGTGCTGGCCTGGTTTGACTCGGCACGTCGGCCCAGCACGACTAGGATTTGCATGTCCATTACAACATGGGCTAACCGCTTAATGGTGTGTCTTTAACTGATGACACGCTTGTCTTGAGTCGATGATGTTTAAATGCAGCGCCCTCTATAGCGCTGTTTATTTATCATGGATTTTCAGGCTACAATTTCTCTTTTTTTTCTCCTGTTGTTTTGGATGCAGTTGAAACAAATGTATAGTATAGTCTAACAGTAGAAGCTTTTTCAACCGCTGAATTGTGTCTGAATGGTGACACGGTCCCTGAATGATAACAACGCCCGTCTATGGATCGCGGATTGGTAGAGTCCTGGTCCAATCCGCGCTCCATACCCATCTTTGGTCCAACTCCAGAGAAGGTCCATCTCGGGCATGGCCCGGCACAGCCCGGCATGTTTAAACTGGTAATGGAAACGCAAATCAGCGCAGCATAAAAACGCCATGGAAAAACGTCAAAAGTGTAGCCCAAATGTGGCAGTCAACCACATGCCCCTTTTCAGCTATGCCCATCTTAGTACCTCAACATGCACATTTTTGGAGGTAGGGGGCAACTTGAGTGCCAATGAAACCCACATGAACATCGGGAGAACATACACACTGTACACAGAAAGGCACCACTGCACAGTGGTCGAATCTATAACCTATTTGTGACAATACAATAGCCACAACCCCTGTAAGCCACATCAAGTATTTCTCAATTATTTTCTCAATTGCACAGCTAATTTCCAGATCTGGTGTTCCTTCCTTCTACTCTTCACATTCAGAACCCCACACATGGACAGCGCAGCATCTCTATAGTAAGCACTAAGCAGTGTGCTCAAGCTCCAACTATCAATGTGACAGCCTACGGCTCCCATCTTTTCTGTCCCTATATATAATAATGTATCACCAAACCATTGTTGTGATAGACATTGAGGTACCACAATAACTAAACTGAACCATTTGTAGAAGGCTGCACCCATTTTGGGAACGAACACGCAACACGTTGCTCCTTTCACATCAGCACCATGCCTACTGCAGCGTGCACGTTACCCAGGCATCAAGTCAACATCGCTACAAGGCCAACCCATCGCTATTATTTACCAATATGAAGCACAATCAATCACTACCGATGTCTAAACACTATCACGGTGATGATAAACTAGCCAAATTCCGTCTTAGCATTTATAAGTAACCGGACGGTGTTTGTGCTGCGACTTGATAATTGGGCTACTTTCGCAATGACACATAGGGCGTGTCTGCCTGTCTAAATCCTTCGTATACCTTGTTCAAAGTACGCTACAACAAAAATAGATGTTTAAAAAAAAAAGACAAAAAACTACGATAGTGAATAAACAAATATTAAATACATTGTGATGCGCCATAACGCTAACTTAACTAGACCCGATGATGAACAACCACGTGGTTTAACCTGCTTGCCGCCAGCAGTGTGGGTACACAGCAGCAATAGCCGGTTTAATCCAATGCCTCTCCGATGATGATGACAACTTTACAAACACAATACGACTAATCCACATCCAGGGTTTCCTGTGCAAACGTAGGCCTAGCTGTAGATGTGTGGAAACTATATCAGTTGATCTGATGACTAGCTGTCACATTGACACTAGCGACCAAAGGCATTACGTCGACGATGGCTAGCTGGTTAAGATCGACACCGAAATAGTACAATGCATCACGAACCGCTCGGTTACTGTATGCAATACTAACTCGCGATATGTATGCTTGGTTTCGCCTCCCAACATTAGCATCGTAGCCAAAACGAGGGTACACGTGTCAGCTCACCTTGCACTATGATGCAGTGCTGTGGATGCTGCCTCTTTTTCGGCATAGTAATCAATCCACTACACAGATCGGCACACAACCTTAACTTCTATACCGTCCAACTATATTTAATAAGGCACTTACAAATTATGTTCACACCCATCGGGGCCTGGATTAAGGTACCAACCAACAAAGCAATCGCCTTGTCATTGATCGCAACACATACCGCAACATGAAACGATTACGATCCTATACATGTTACATTCCGGATCACAATGTCGAGAGGGAGTCCGTCCGTTTTTATTACTTGGTACATTTCACTTGACTGCTAGTAATTCAACTTCGATCAACTTTATATACTTTCTGCGGCTAATTATTTACCGCATGTGGAGGTTTCCTTTTGATTATCACTTGATCTGTGTTTACAATAACAATCGGGGGCAAAAGCAAACCACACTGCAAGCTAAAGAAGGTGAATCAGACAACCACTTTGTCCTGGGGATCTGGCAGGACATCCCTGTCCCACACAGCCAATGAGTGGTGATTTACACCGTATTACATGAGCTAACTTGGCTATGATGTGTATGTAGCGTGTGTGGCTAGCCAATAGTAAATGACAAACTAATGCAGTAAATTGTGGCCCATTACAGTTAACACATTGTGAAGAGTCTACGACCAAATGGGGCATTTTAAAACCAATGGAATGTGGCGTAGAAATGTCCCTGACCTAAAGTATACTTCAAACAACATTAGCATGCTAGCTGGGCAGCTAAAGTAAAGAAAAAACACCCACGTCGTCTTACTAGCTAGCTCCTAAGCTAATCCACGAAAACAGCAGGAATACTAGTCAGAAGATATAATTGAAGAAAGTCCCTACATCTCCACATACCACCAAACCAAATGCCAACTGTAGAGTTAAAGTTCACCTTGAGACATTGTATAATGTTCAATGTCACCTACCCCCAAAAGAGAGTAATTTATATTTGAAAAACTGAAATCAACGGCGTTACCTTTCTCTCCTTGAGTCCGCAGAGCCGGACGGACGGAAAAACTTCCCGGAAGCCGGTAGCAGCAAGGTAATTCCGGACGGAAGCCGGTAACAGCAAGGTACTTCCGGTACAATCCCATCACGTGATAATGGTCTTCCCTGTTCAGTAATCATTTTGGTAGTATATATACGTTTACTTTTTAGGTTTTATTTTTTAAAAAAAAATCTAGTGCATCTAGTGCAGGTGTAGTCTTTTTCTCAATGATACATTTAAACTTAAACCAAATTTGCCCCAAAACAGGAGTTCAACTGGTCTAAAGTCTAATCATATACAACATACAGCAAAAGATGCATCTTCTCTTCCAGAAAGCCCTCTACCGATACCTTTGGTATATGATGTTAACTACCGTACTCAAATAGAAGCCCATTAATATATTGGCATTAAACTTAAAGTTGGCTTTGGTTTAATCACAACAACATTTAGCTCATCATTGGAATTAGACAAATATGTCCTTTTGATCCATGATCATTTTATTTTATTAAAGAAAAAGATACTCTACAATTATTAATGCATTTAATAGTAATGGCAGGTTGGCCTATGAAAAAGTAACAACAGTTCCACCAAGTGGATCAGAATTGTATTTTTATTGAAATCGTATACAGTTCTGAAAAAAAAAAAAAAAACAAGAAAAAAAACCGAGTATGAACATGACTTTTTTCCCCAAGTTTTATTACAAAAAAACATGTGATGCAGGAACAGAAGAAAAAACAGAGCTCAAGTGATAATGTTGGCTGACCAGTCGTTGCACTAAGCGTTGTCAGAGCTAAGGTGGTTATTACCATCGCCTGCATTTGAGCTTGACTGTAGACCAGAACCAGTTTCAGTACATGTGGGACAGTATGACAGTATGATGCCGCAGTGTCAATCAGATCCCAAGTTACCCCTCTGAGTGCCATAGCAGTCCAATCACCCAGACCCTAAAACCATTTCATAACTACGAGGGGAGGGGCCACAGATGACAAAAAGACAGCTAGAATGAAGGGTAGGCCAAGCATGGCTTTTTAAGCCATGGAATAAGCAACATAAAATATATGGAAAAAGCCAGGAGGACTACCCTTCTAAATGCAGGAGGTGGCCAGTGATGGGGCATGGTCTAGGTCTCGTAGTTGGGGTTCTTGCGGAGAATGACGAAGCCCTCGAGGATGGGTGTGACGGGGAGGTACTCCTCGGTGGCCAGCTCGGCTCTCTCTCCGTGGGCTAGCAGCACTGGTGTGGTGTGGGTCTGGAAACCTGTGATGGCCTTGGGCTTTCCCGCCTGGCCCACCACGTCCACCGCCTGCAGACACAATGAGCAAAACAACGTGAATACAAAAATAACCTATAACCCAAACGACGTTGAGACCTGCTAGATCAAACTAGTGGCTGTACCTGTCCGACTCTGACAGACACAGGGAGGGGTCGCAGCTCCTCATCGAATGTAACCAGCATACGTGGCTGCATGGCCGCGACCAGGCCATAGAGAACGTAGTGAGACTTCCCCAATATTACTGTAACACAGAGAACCCCAGGGGGTGGCATCAACAACAAATGCATGACAGATTGAATGTAATCATTCTCACAATGTATAACCACAATGAGATTTTTTAATGTGTCATGAGCGTGAGAGAGAGAGAAAATGGACATACTGTTCTTGACGTCGAGAAAGGAGACAAGGACTGTGAGCAGGCCAGCCACAGCCACCTGACTCATGAGCTGCCTGTCGCTGTGGTACGGACACAGCGTCAGTGTGCCTTTACCCAGGTGAGTCAAGCCCTGAGTGACGGAGCACAAAAGGTTAACACAGACACCAAGGCAGCAATAAAGAGATGAAAATGACTAGTGAGCACACACCTGTGCCAGGCGGACCATGAAGAGATTGTTGGGGTCCTTAGCGTGGTACTGGGCTAGTTGTCGCAACATGGCGGCCAGACGAGCGTTATTCGTGCCTGGGGAGAGAAAGAAAGTTTTGTTATGGTGACAAGCATCTTGGTTCACATCTATCATAAGACAGCATTATGGCATTACAATGAATGCCTGACCAGAGTTATCAGGCAAACATTATTTAACTATGCCAGACCTTTTCTCCACATTTTGAAAAGGAGAACTGTGAACAGCAGAAGGGTTTTGTTTTTTTTCAATTGACATCTTAGAAAATGGGTTACGGCTTTTGCATTTTCTTTCCTAATTGCTATGCTACTTCTAGTGTTGTAATTCTTTCCAAAGAGCAACAAAATAAGGTGAAAGCTATAAATCTAACCAAGACTTTTTTCATAAAAAGGATGGAGTTTCTATGAGACGCAGAACATAGTGTGTCTGTGTTAGGGATGTAACGATATACCGTAAAACGGTATATCGCGATATGAAAAGGCCACGAATGTCAACCGTACGTTTTTTCATGCAATACCGTGTCGCGGTATAGCTGCGAGATTGCATGGTAAATGCATGTCATTGTGGGGAGTCTGGTGAGCGACATTGTCATTAAAACGTTGCACTCACTGTATGCCCAGGCAGCCATAGGGTGGCCATTCTTACGGCTGCCGGACTGTCCGGTTTTTCAATGCCCTGTCCGGCGCAGCATCAAGCCGGACGCGTATTTGTCCTCCTTTTGGTCCGCCCGCCGGTCATAGGTCCGTGGTGTGTTACAATCGCGCGCGTACCCCCGTCGGCCGTAGGTCCGGGGTGTGTTACTATTGCGCCCCCCCCCCCCTCGTCGGCCGTAGGTCCGAGGTGTGTTGCGATCGAGCGCGCCTCCCCCCCCCCCCCGTCGGCCGTAGGTCCGGGGTGTGTTACTATCACGCGCACCCCCCGTCGGCCCTAGGTCCAAGGTGTGTTGCGATCGCGCGCGCCTCCCCCCCCCCCCCCCCCCCCCCGTTAGCTGTAGGTCCGAGGCGCCCGGTGGCGTGCGGGTGCGGCGGTGTCGGGGAACGAACAGCGCGTGACCGTCGCCCATGTCGCTGGCACGCTTCTTCTACAAAACATCTAATTGACAGCTAAAAGTTAATATTGTATCGTGATATTGTGATGTCCACTGAGGTGGTTTCACAATTATTTGTGGTTTCACAATTATTTGGTGTAGTCAATAATTGTACTTCAGTTTAAAATCCCTGTTTTTATCTTTATATTATATTAATAACTTTTCGTGGTGTGAGTTCACCAGTGTAAGGATATATGCTGTTCCAGTCCTCACCTATGGGTGGCGGTGTGTGGTCACAGTGTGCCGCCTCGGGGTAGGTGGGAAGTACTGTGGAAAGTTTTGGGTCCTCAGTGCTTATGCTACGCTCGAGAAGACAACTTGTGTTCGCCGCCTCATCTTTGATAATGTTTTTTGCGTTCCATTAGGTGAGTGAATGATGTCAAAGCACCTGTACATGGTAGATAGCATGTCCGGGTAACTAGTGAACCGAGAATGTCCGGTTAGAAGGTGGTGTGTTACTGTATGTTTTATAAAAAGGGCCTAGCTTATCATGGCTAGCGTCAGAGCCCGCTCGGGCATTAGTCATCTTCCGCTGCACCAGACATTGCGGTCTCCCGTCTGTATACTGTCTATTGTTATCTGTATGTCGGTTCCATGAAGATGTGTTGGTTAATGTTGGTTAATGTACACGTACATTTACTCGCACATACACGCACACACACATACATTCACTCGCACATGCGCTCACACGCACGGGCATTCACTTGTGCACGCACCCGAACATATTCGCACACACATTCATTCACACATACGCGCATACAGACGCAGTCACTCGCATATACACACGGACATTCACTCGCACATACACACCCGCGCGCTCACACTCACATGCACGCGCATCCACTCGTACACGCGCCGGCACACACATCCACTTGCACACACTCATTTTAGGTTATAAGTTAGTTATTTGAGAGCTCTTTCTGTCATTTACAATACATGGGTAATGTTCATTAATGTGTGGTTGTAACAGCCAGTTTAAATATATTGCTGAGACAAAATAGAGACCAATACCGAACTTTGTCACAGGTAAAAGGTTATTTAAGTGTGTAACTAAATAAGGAATTGTAACTAAATAAGGAATAAGGAATTGTAACTAAATAAGGAATTGTAATGTGTCCAAGTCAACAATAAGACTGAATTGAATAATGCTGTACCAAGCAATATAAAATGTGAATGTGATTAAGAGCCATGTTAATAAAAGTGCTTATGCTACGCTCGAGAAGACAACGTGTGTTCGCCGCCTCATCTTTGATAATGTGTTTTGCGTTCCATTAGGTGAGGTGAATTTAAATCTCTGTCCGCACGCCCTCCACTGCAACAATATCGTGATATTAATTTTAATTTTCGTGATATTAATTTTGATATCATATCGTATCGTATCGTACTAAAAATGTCATATCGTTACATCCCTAGTCTGTGTGTGATTAAGAGAGAACATTAATATTGCCTGGAAAAGATCTTGCTACGTACCGCTGCCCACCATGCCCATGGCGAAGATGGAGTTGTGGGAGACCTCTGGGTCGGCGTCGTGGGAGAACTTGCTGAGCGTGTCCAGGATGTTGAGGCGTGGGTTGGACACGGAGATCAGCGCCAGTGCCAGGGGCACCGCCCGCCTCAGGGTGGGCTCGCCGTAACGCAGCTTCACCAAGAAGACGAGGGGGTTAAAACTAGCCCTGGCTCATAGCTTTATACGTGTACATATGTTGAATGCAAGTAGATTTCTATGATATTGTGTTTCCTGCCGAATAGTATCTTTTTCTCCAAAAGCTGCATCATTCTGAGGCTGAATTACAGTAAAGCAATTCATAATTTTGAGCTTAAACTCCTTGGGACTAAATATGACAAATCATTTCACGAGAATAATGATCGACTAAACAGTTCATAATTAATAACAGTAATGTCCAAGAGGTAGTCAAATTTGAGACAAGAAGTGAAAATTGTCACATCTACCTGTTGCCACAGAGACTAGGAAAGATGAGGTTGGTGCATCCTGATACTACTCTATACACACTATAGCTTTCAAAGCAGCCATGGGTTGGTACCTACCAGGTGGCCAAATGTTCGCAGGGCCATTTCAGAGCCGATCTCCTCTCCCATGGCAATGAGCGCGATGCCCAGCACGGCCACACCCTAGGACACAACGCAGTTCACACACTTGAAATGTGTGTCTTTGGTTTATTCACAGACAAACATCTGCATTACCGTTACCTAATAACAACAACATTGGTAAATGATGACTGCAGGGATTGGGTGGGTGGGACTCACCTGGTGGGACCCCATGTCGCCCGGCGTCTCTTTCTTCTCCTTGTCCTTTTTGTCTTTCTTATCCTTGTCCTCCTCCTTCTCCTTGGCCTCGTAGTGCTCGCTGCAGATGTGTAGGAGCTGCTGTACTTTCAGTACGTTACCTGAGCCTGAGATGGAGAGGGAGGACATTATCATGAGGACTAGATGTGTTGTTGAATAGAAGACGGGAAGGGATGTTGAATATAGTGAAATTAAATTGTATTTATAAAGCACAGAAAAAAGCTATCAAGCGTCAAGATGTGAATCCCCATTAAAGATGAAAGGGGTGAAATAACACAAAAATATTGGTATTATAAAGAGTTGAGGTAGCAGGAGTTAACATAGGGGTAAACTGCTGCACAACTTGGGACATCAATGGCAAAATCATTGTTTAGCTTTAGACAAGCCCCGAACGGTTTGACCAGCACAATAGTGAGTGAGGAAGGTCAGCTAGGTGAGCCAATTTAAAATGCACCTAAAGCAACTCTGTCTGACCTGCGTAGGCACAGATGTCCACCAGCGTGTTGGCAAAGCTCCTGAAGGGTTCAGGGACCACCTGTAGAGCAGCCAGAGTGGTCTCAATGGCCTCTCCTTTACCTGGGGTGCAATCAGTGGGTAAAATGACATTTACACACATTTCTTGGGATATTACATTAAATCAGACGAAAAATGTGTTTCGGACCAATCTACTCCATTCCCATTCATCATTCTCCTGCTCCAAAGTGTAGTTACTGGTTTTGTGCATATCACCATGTACAAATGTCCCTAAATAGGATATTTCCTATAACACTCCTTTCATGTACTCCAACAGACTTGTATATTCAGGCTTGTGTTGTGTACCAAGGTGGTTGAGTCCCAGGCCCAGCGGCAGCCAGCGGGCATACGTGTCCTTGAGCTCCAGCTCACTCTTCTCCATGATGGTCTGGACGATGGTGGAGGTCACATCGCCGTTACAAGAGCCAACCGCGATCATGCCACACGCCAGCGCAGTCACACCCGCCACCTGGTTAGATTAACGACATAACCAGTTAAAACCACTAGAGAGAGAGACACAGTGACAGAAAGAGAGAGAGGCAGAGAGAAAGAGCGGAAGCACTTTACAATGCTCGCACCCCTTCAACACATGGCTTCAGGCACTTGCCTCCATGCTGGACTTGGAGTCTCCCATGACAGGCAGGAGCAGAGACAGAACATCCTCTCTGTTGGATCCGGCGTAGGCCAGGCCAAGTCTGCACAGCAGGAAGGGGACACAGGGGACACAGGAGGATGAGGACCATGACCACTACCATTCATAGCATCCCAACTGGTAACTGTTTTACCTCGGAGCGCCGGTGCCCAACCTTTAAGATCTAGGAGCACAAGCAAACAACTCAGGAGCACTTTTGGTAGCACCAAATACCCTCTTATTTTTCAGAAAAAAGTGCAACTGCAATATTTAATTATTGAAGTTGGATGCCAGTGATATTAACCTTCCATCATGTAAAAGAAAATACAACATAACAATAAAAGATACTACTGCCATACTACAATGATAAATAAGAAAATTAAGATTTTGTATTAATTTATATATGTACATTATATAACTAAATATTATATGACTATGCTATCCCAAAAATTAATCAACAATAGCTCTGCAAATATAAGGGCCAGATGCATAACCTTGGTCTATAAGAATAGATAACACCTGGAATAATGTAGATACAAGATACATTTATCTTGTAACCATCACCCGATGCAAGTGAAAGCAGGAAAAACACATTATAAATCACACATTTTACTAGCCTGGCTCCGCCCACCTACGTACTTCCGCTCAATTTTCATTTCACTTCAGTACTAAGGTCTGGCGGTGCTGTATGGCAGAACGATTTCTTTTTCCCAAAATGTGCATTCCAATCAGCGAACAGGAGGCGCGGCCTGAGAACAGTGACGTAGAGGTCGTGCGCGAATTTCAGTTATTGAGCGTAAGTACGGAGGCGGGCGGAACCAGGCTAATGCTAATGCTCACTGCATCTGCCGTTTGTATACTGCGCGCAACGTGGTTTCTGGCGCATGAAATACGTCACGACCAAACGTTTGCGATTGGTTAAGGCAGATCCAGAGTGGCACTGGGCAGAGCCAATAGGTTTTAAACTTCAACAGCACCTGCCTTCAAGTGAGACATCGTTTGTCTCTACAGCACTGCTAGACCTTTAGTATGAATGTAATGAGTACCAAGGTCTAGTTAGGACTAGGCTAACATTTTACTTCCGCCTAAACACAATTCTAAATTAGAGGGATAACATTGGTAAAACAGTGAACTAGTGGCACTTATACTACTCAATCTGTTCTACAACTTCCTAACTGCAATTCTACCAAATTGGATAATAACTAAGTAAAGCCCAACAATTCAGAAAGAGATAATAAATAAGTAAAGCCCAACAATTCAGACAGAGATAATAAATAAGTAAAGCAGAAAAATTCTGACAGAGCTCCAAATAAGTTTGTGGTCTGAGCCGTGTGCCACTCTGCAACATCGCTAATCCTCATCTCATTCAGTGCATCCATGAAAATTATTCTTTTTTTCCCCCTTTAGTTTATTTAGTCGCAAATAAAAAAAAAGATATAAAATGTTTTGAAAGACTGAAACGATCCCTCTACTGCGTTCAACACATTTCCTTAGTGAGTGAGAGGACAGGGGGCCAAATTACAACAGGTGGACTAAAAGCACATATTTTTGACAACAAGATTTTAATTATTTTTGTTTTCTCTTTCTGATTCGTCGATCATGGTCATCTGAACCTTTTCACCGGAGTCACTTCCACAATCACATGAAAAAAACATGCATCTGAAAAGTGACAGCAAACCTCCAGGATTCAATTTATTATTGTACCACTGGTGACCAACGAGGTTGACTACATTGTGCAACTAATTATTTATTAGTCACGTCGCACACTGCAGCTTATTGAAAATGTACTGCAAATTATGGTCGCTGTCTGGTGGGTTGCTGCATCCATGTGATGGATCTGTATGGGCGCTCACCCGAAGATTGCTCCTATCCTCATAACGTTGCTGTTGTGGAGCACGTAGTCGGAGAGCAGCGCCAGGGCCGGGTCGCACTCGTTTCTCACGCCAGAGTTGACGATGCCACAGGCCAGCAGGGCCCCCGACTGTACAAACACAACAGGGGAGGCGTTGGGAGGACAGCTCATCAATTGATACAAAGAGTACAAACTGTATCCCAGTGTCGTGTAGACATGAGAATATCCATTTTGCATCACCATATCTTATTTTAACTAATGGTGACACAAGGAATGACCATAATTAGAGTACATTGTGAAAATAATATGCAAATGGGACTCGCAAAGGTTTTGAAACAACGCAGAGCACACTGCTCAACCTAGCTGAATGTCTGTGCGGTACTCGACAATAGTGTGCAAGAATCTGTGCAGAGCAACAGGATGTGGATTGAAATTTACCATCACCACATATACCAGCGTTATAAGCACGCGTATATAGTATATGCATACCAAACATCAGTAATAAATACATCCTAAAAGGTCAGTATTGTTCACAAACACACCTTGATGTAGTCTTCAGAAGAGTAGAGGTACTTGTCGATCTGGGTGAGACCGCCGTCCACGTCCCACAGTAGGACCATACCCAGGGAGGCTGCAGCACTCAGCATGCCTGACACACACACACACACACACACACACACACACACACACACACACACACACACACACACACACACACACACACACACACACACACACACACACACACACACACACGTTTTCAAACATTGTCAATTTTGCTTAACTAGTGCAGTGAAGGGCTGGCCCGAATTGATAGTGTGTATCTTTCCCTGTCTGAATCAGAGCCGGACCCAACCCGTTATTACTAGGTAGGGCTTTTTGGTATCTTTTGGCTTTGTTTAAACATTAAAATAGCTGCTTAATAGCCTACGTTCTAAAACTGCTGGGTTGCAACTGACAAATGGGAGCACCACTATGGAAAACAAAATCTTTCATTTACAAAAATATTCTTCTTATTATGATTACAACCAGCTAGTTTAAAGTCTGTCTCTGTCTGCCTTGCCGATTCTCATACTGGACGGTTGGTGCCTTTTACATAAAAAAATAAAAAAGCATTCGAATCCTGAATACCTACAGAACAGAACAGAATATCAGGGGTAGGTGAAGTCCAGCTAGCCGGTGTGTCTCACCGTGGTCTTTGTTCTTGTACAGCCACTTGTTGCCGTCATCCGTGAGTAGCTTGTCCTGGCCAAAAGCCGCGTTGACGAAGCCATTGACGAAGGAAGAGGCCAGGTTCATACGGGCCGAGTCCACCTGGGAGCCGCTGCCGCCGAACCCTGGGACACATACATTTCTCTTAAAAACAGGAATAGTCCACAATACTCCAGTTAATTCCTGTATATATATATATATATATATATATATACACACACACTCACCGGCCACTTTATTAGGTACACCTGTCCAACTGCTCGTTAACGCAAATTTCTAATCAGCCAATCACATGGCAGCAACTCAATGCATTTAGGCATGTAGACATGGTCAGGACGATCTGCTGCAGTTCAAACCGAGCATCAGAATGGGGAAGAAAGGTGATTTAAGTGACTTTGAACGTGGCATGGTTGTTGGTGCCAGACGGGCTGGTCTGAGTATTTCAGAGACTGCTGATCTACTGGGATTTTCACGCACAACCATCTCTAGGGTTTACAGAGAATGGTCCGAAAAAGAGAAAATATCCAGTGAGCGGCAGTTCTGTGGGCGCAAATGCCTTGTTGATGCTAGAGGTCAGAGGAGAATGGCCAGACTGGTTCGAGCTGATAGAAAGGCAACTGTAACTCAAATAACCACTCGTTACAACAGAGGTATGCAGAAGAGCATCTCTGAACGCACAACACGTCGAACCTTGAGGCGGATGGGCTACAGCAGCAGAAGACCACACCGGGTGCCACTCCTGTCAGCTAAGAACAGGAAACTGAGGCTACAATTCGCACAGGCTCACCAAAATTGGACAATCGAAGATTGGAAAAACGTTGCCTGGTCTGATGAGTCTCGATTTCTGCTGCGACATTCGGATGGTAGGGTCAGAATTTGGCGTCAACAACATGAAAGCATGGATCCATCCTGCCTTGTATCAACGGTTCAGGCTGGTGGTGGTGGTGTAATGGTGTGGGGGATATTTTCCTGGCACACTTTGGCTTATTAGTACCAATTGAGCATCGTGTCAAAGCCACAGACTACCTGAGTATTGTTGCTGACCATGTCTATCCCTTTATGACCACAGTGTACCCATCTTCTGATGGCTACTTCCAGCAGGATAACGCGCCATGTCATAAAGCGCAAATCATCTCAGACTGGTTTCTTGAACATGACAATGAGTTCACTGTACTCAAATGGCCTCCACAGTCACCAGATCTCAATCCAATAGAGCACCTTTGGGATGTGGTGGAACGGGAGATTCGCATCATGGATGTGCAGCCGACAAATCTGCAGCAACTGCGTGATGCTATCATGTCAATATGGACCAAACTCTCTGAGGAATGTTTCCAGTACCTTGTTGAATCTGTGCCACGAAGGATTAAGGCAGTTCTGAAGGCAAAAGGGGGTCCAACCCGGTACTAGCAAGGTGTACCTAATAAAGTGGCCGGTGAGTGTATATATATATATATTGTTCTGGGCCCACTCCTATTTACTATCTATATCAATAGTGTGGGAGTGAATGTACAGGATGCATCATTTCATTTTTATGCAGATGATAGTTATTTATTGCTGCGCATCCACACTAGGTAAGGCCTTTGAATACTTGCAAACTGCTTTTAACAAAGTGCAAGCTCAGCTTCATCAACTGAAGCTTGTACTTAATGCGGAAAATACCAAATGTATGGTCTTCTCAAACTCTAGGAAGAGGGAATCAAACCTGAATATTGGAACAGTTCAGGGGGTAACTATTGAACAAGTTTCTACCTACAAATATATTGTTTTTTTAATGGATGACCAACTCTCTTTTAAGCCTCACATACATAACTTGGTAAAGAAAGTTAAACTGAAGCTAGGTTTTTATTTTAGGAACAAGTCTTGTTTTTCTCTTTCTTCTAGAAGAAAACTAGTTGATGCCACATTTCTCCCCATAATGGACTATGGTGATCTTTTGTACATCTCAGAGTCTTCAAATGCTGGATTCTGTATATCATGGTGCCTTAAGATTCATCTTAAACTGCAAGCACCTCACTCATCACTGTACATTATACTCAAATGTGAACTTGCCATCTCTATCAACACGCCGGCTTAGTCACCTTTATATCTTTATCTACAAAGCTATCATGGGCAGGTTACCAGTTTACATATCTGACTTGTTGTCATTTAAACAGAGTTCATATGGCCTGAGGTCGCAGGATATTATTTTATTGAACGTCCCGCAAGCCAGGCCAGAGTTGTTTAAAAGGGCTTTCATGTTTGTTGCTACATCTACTTGGAACAATCTACAGAGCAACCTCAAGCTAAAGTGCTTAATTCCATTAAATGAATTTATAGATCTGGTTAAAACTATAGAACAAGTAGTTTATCTT
Source organism: Merluccius polli (assembly GCA_030340625.1). NCBI lineage: Eukaryota > Metazoa > Chordata > Actinopteri > Gadiformes > Merlucciidae > Merluccius > Merluccius polli. The sequence continues at coordinate 154,478 of JAOPHQ010005440.1, forward strand.
GTCCAATGCCCTGAAATTGCACTTGAGTTTGTCTACGTCTTATATTTTGTTTTGTTTTAATTGTTTTATACTGTATGTGCTGCTGCTACCCTGGTCAGGTCTCTCTTGAAAAAGAGATTTTATCTCTCAATGAGACTAACCTGGTAAAATAACGGCTATAATAATAATAAATATAAATTCAATTTCAATTGTATTCAACAAAACCTGTGGAGTAGGCCTTCCACTTCCTTCAAAAAAGCAAAGGAAATTGATGATATGCTTTTCTGGGCATTGCAGTGCCTTGCAGTAAACTACAGATCCAACTTGGTCACCAGCTACAGTGCCAGGTAGAGGAAGGAAATTGAATAACCAGCACTATTATCAATAGACAAAGTGTGCAGTGGCAAAACATTTCACACCCATATTCTCTACTCACTGTTATTTTCAAGGTGGGTTTTGTAGATGTCGTCTGGAACTTTGGGCTCCATGATGTCCAGCTGCGTAGGAAGAAAAGGTGAAAAAATGTGTTCATTAATTTGTCACAGCTAGAAATAGAAATACGCTGCAATGGCAACGATAAGCCCAAGCCATTATCCCCTCTGCTCATCTCTCCTGCTCTGACTCATACACCATTATTCTTCAAGTGTCGTCCGCCTCTTTTTTTGTTGGCCCCAAACCAATATGCAGTCCTACGAGAAGCTGTTCTTGGAAATGTCATCATTACTTTCCAGTTGTCGGACTGATCAGGATGTGCAAGTAGCCCCGTCTTTAATGTGCTTACTTTTGTAACCAAAATGCAAGCTGGATGCCATACCAAATTCACGTCCATATGTGGCAGACTGTGGAAAAACCAGCCACAAGTCGTCCGAGAGGCATTTTGAGTTATTCTGAAAGTGTAGTTTGTAGGGGTGTCCCCAACTAAGAATTTACATAATCGAATCTGATTCGTCAAGTCTTGCCTATAGTCGACTGATCGTCAAATCATTGATCCATATTCTCATTTGCGACATTGGCTTCCATTTTTTCCACACCAGACTAAAGAGCTGAAACACTCAATTAAACAATTTCGATTACAATTTCGAGGCTGTTCGGCGGCGGTGTGTTTTGGACTTCAAGTCCGGCGGCGGTGTGTTTTGGACTTCAAGTGTTTTGGACTTCAAGTCCAAAACACACCGCCGCCGAACGGCGCTTTTTCTTTTCTTTTTTTTTTCTTCTGCTCCGGAGACGATTATATTCCTGTTGACGCGCCGCAGCGCAACGCTTCCTATGTGTGCTAGGGGCGGCACTTGTGTCATAGACGCGCCGCGGCGGCAGTGTGTTTTGCACTTGATATTTATACAAAAATAGGCTATATATATCATGATTTATTGGGAGAAAGAAACTATATGTAAAATCAGACATTCAGCACCGCCTATAGCCCGAATGGAATGATCCTGTGTTTTGCCGACGATTCGACTATGAGATTGGCAGTCGAATCAGGCTCCTTCGATCGAATCGTTGAATAGTCGACTATTCGGGGTCACCCCTAGTAGTTTCTAAGCTTTCCAACGATGTCTAACACATGGAAATCTGATAATATTTCAAGTTGTGGCCATTTGAAAGTATGCACATCTCAAAACCTTTCAGTGAGAAAACAGCTCTTAAAATATTTGCAATTCTCACCTCACTTCATGGCTGGGGAACACAATGGTGCTCATTTGCATCTCATTTAGATAAGCCCTACCCCCTACAGATGTCACTGATCTGGTATCTGTTAGCCTGCAGGGCTAAAAGTGTTGCAGTGGTTTGAACAATGGTTATCAAAAGCAGCTATTAATGTTGATGTCGTGTTATTTTCCTTTTAGTCTGATCAGAATTAGAAGGTACTTTGTTAAAATGTAAATGCTTTTATTACAAAAAAGCCCCTGAATATCATTCAATACACAGGATAAGATGTTACACTCCCTTGTGCTATAATCCAAGGTATAGACCACATCTACACATCTACAACCACATCTGTGTAACACTCTGTAAAGTGTAAAGGACAGAATAATAATAGTATACAGACATTTTATCTCAACCCTTAATTCTTTGCCCCCCATAAGCACACCATATGGCAACAGTGTATGTCACCTGACTCTGGATGTATTCATCCAAACTGTTCCTCAAGTAGGCTAGTTGCTAAATCATTAGCATCACAGTCAATTCAAGCAAATTAATAGCAGAAGCTTCCTCGTCTTCATCTTCGGCTAAGGTCAGCTTTAGATTAGGGATGTTCTCCAATGTAAGGGCGTGTTCAGACCTAGCATTTTTTCAATAAAAAAAAAAGCTGGCAGCGTTTTTTGTCCTGAAAGTGCAGAGAGCGTTTTTTCTATCGCCTAGCAACGAACCCATTCTAGACCCTGACGTTAGTAGCCTACTACGTACCCAGGCTATTAGACATGTCATATATCTCCACGTTCAGTAATTAATACTACTAATCGTTACTAGCCTACTACGTATCCAGGCTATTAGACATGTCATATATCTCCACATGTTCAGTAATTAATACTACTAATCGTTACTAGCCTACTACGTATCCAGGCTATTAGACATGTCATATAGCTCCACATGTTCAGTAATTAATACTACTAATCGCTCCACCGGCACTTTCGTGAGTGATTTGTCAGCCATTGTTTCTTGTTTGGACAGCTGCTGAAAGACGAGTTTCCTGTGTGACGACACGCTTCTTTGTTGATTTACGTGAATTTGTCCTGGGCGACTTGTAGCGGTTTTGTCCGTGCCCCGACACATTTGTTTCACTATAACCAGTATACAACTTGGTACAATAGTTTTAATACATTGCATTATCTTTAACATGCATTTCCTCCAATTCACATCCACCATTATCTTGTCCATCCTCTCGTTGCCATAAGCACAATGCTCCATGTATAAAGCATATACACCTTTTGTTGACCTTCAGTAAATCCCAGAACACAAACCACTTTCCACAATTACTTTTTTTTTATTTTTAAACCGTCACCTACATTCCTCCACAGCCTGCTACTTCCCTGCATTAACCCCAATGCCTCACCTCTCTGGCCAGGGCCAGGAAGTTGCTGTTGAGCTGGACATTGGACATGATCTCAGTCAGGTCCTCATAGTCCTCCACATCCTCGTTCAGCTCCAGGAACATGCCGTGGCGACCCAGCATGAAGGCCATCTCCTTCTGCGTAACACTGTAGTAAGGGGGGGGGCGCAGAAAGGTACAGGGTTAACCTTGTTACAGTCCTGTGAGGCCGGCTGAAGCATCAGGGTAATCATGCTTTTTCCAAAACTGGGATAGCCTGCTTCCTGTTAGGTCTTGCCCCTTCTTAGATACTTAAAATCATTCTGCGTTATATTATATGCTGTTTTAACACATGCCGTTATATCACATCCTTTGAATACTTTTTCACTCTGCATATTATGCACGTCTTTTTATCTTTTGTCTCTGTGTTATTGTCGGTCCGTTATATGTTATGCTGTTTTAACTAGCATGCTGTACAGCATTTTGGTCAACTCTGATTGTTTTGAATGTGCTTTAGAAATAAAATTGACTAGACTTTTATTGTAGATTATATGGCATAAGATGTGCTCACCTAAAAATAAATAAATACACCACATTTTGACTAAGCTAAAAAACAGAAAAGGCCTCTTTTCTGGTAAAGGTACCGATAATGCTTCTTGTGACTATAGAGAAAAGGTATTGTTAAAAGCCCTCGTGTAAGCATACGTACATGTCCTTGCAGGAGGTGAAGATGTTCTCCACCAGCTCTACGTCGTTGAGCATCAGGGCCAGGCGCAGGGCCTCTGGGTAACGGTTAAACTTGCGGAAGATGTTAAGAGAGCATTTCAGCAGTGCAGAGTTCTCCGGCTCAGGCACGTAGCTCACGCAGCTGGTGAGAAGGGGACAAGATAATAAGAGCTAGCCACGCCACTGTAGCCAGAGCCCAGACTTGTACTGCTGTTGAAGATGTCCTTGCTTTTCTTCATGGTCAACTCAGACTTTGACAAATACAACTCGTTTCTTGACACGTTTTCACTGGAATGGCTTCTCTGTACATCTCTGAAGCGCAATATGCAATATTTAACCAATCACAGTCCAGTATGGGAATCTACTTTTATTACCATGTAGTTATTTTTAGTAGATGCTTTTCTTCATCTTATAGTGAATTCAGAGACGTGTCATTAAGGAGTAGGTAGGGGTTAGGAATCTTGCTCAAGGACGCCTACAGGAAAGCTGTGCACATGGGGGATCGAACCCAGTACCTTTCGGCTGGGAGTCAAACACCTAAGCCACCACATTGTCCTGGCCCTGGGTCTACCTAATGCCTAAGTAGTATGTACATTTTTGGGGGATAAACAATATTCAACACCAGGATTCTCCACAAAGAATTTAATAGTGGTGCTGCACAACCATGCTCCTTTCAACATAGGGTTGTCCCGACACAGACATTAATTGTTTTCCCCATTTAATTTCTGAAACAGTTCAGTGTTTCCCACAGGTCTGACACATACTTGTGAGGTGGTAGCCGGTGGAAAGGGCTGGCATTACCTGCCGGCACAAAAATGGTCTACTACATGTGACAAACAACTAATACCTTTAATAAAATATTTTGATTAATTTAATCTTTCTATTCATTTCACATAATATATTTCACAGATCCAACCCCCACCCTCCATCTACCTACACGGTAAGTGTAAGACAAAGTAAAAAAAAGTGGGCTCAAAAGTCTGCATCATTGAGTAGCCTAGACCAGCGTTCCTCAACCTCGGCCCTGTGGCCCTGTATGCAAATTGGAAATAGTGCGCGATGCCATTTCTTTTTTTTATACCTGCCTCATCTCATCAAGTAAACACAGCAACTGTTGGACCATTATTAGGGCCACGCCAAAAAATGAATGGGTCTTGTATTGGTAGAATTTTCGCAAGCTACAGTTGGTGACATCATCGCTAGAGTGAAGAGAGAAAAAACTGTCGAAAAATAAATTAGTAAACTGCTGCTGAGGCCACAAATGTCATTCTACAGAAATAATTTATACATAGAAACATAGGTAAATGTCGTCTCACTCAAATTCATCTGCTAACGCTGTCAGACATATAGTTTTGGTGGGAAACGCGCTGATGCGCCAGCAGCACCCACCCATGGCCCCATCTACTCCTATGTTAAAAAGAGAGGATATTTCTGGAGGAAAGCAGAGGTACCAGTATCTTCCGATCGCTCCAATAGGTCACATTTCTTTACGTCAGTGACACAAAACACACATGTAGACCTTCAGGAACAACTCGGTATGCTCACAGTGAAGCCGGTTCAATGATAGGAGCTACGGTTTGGCCAAAAAGGCTTCCTGTTCGAGGGGTGGCTTCAGCGGTTTTTCTCTCTGTGGAGGGTGTATGTGGAGTGTGTTTTGTTGATGGCTGGTTTACAGCCTCACCTGGCCTGAGTCAGACTGATTGGACTCTGGCTGGGTGGGGCTGCACACCTGTGGTGCATGAGCAATCATGGCACCAGGATAGGTAATATACTGTAAACTACTCGGCAGTGTCAATAATATATGGGGACGACGGGGCCAGAGTCAGGCACACTCAAAATGTCTTTAGAAATGTTCTAGTTAGGGCCACGGGGCAATCGCACCGAGCACTGGCCCCTACAGCTAAAGCTGAAGGGACCAGCTGAAGGGACTATTGTTATACTGTGGATTTTTTCTTATTAGGGCCACGGGGCAATCGCACCGAGCACTGGTCCCTACAGCTAAAGCTGTAGGGACCAGTGCAATTTAACAATTATAGTATAACAATAGTGTTATAGTATAACAATATAACAATAGTGCTCGGGGCTTTGCCCCGAGCACTATTGTTATACTGTGGATTTTTTCTTATTATTCCTCTTCCGGACACATTTTCGATTCGCTACTAGTCCTACAACTCGAAGAGTTGTAGAGTTGTTTGGACAAATTATATATCAAAATGTGCATCTTCATTGGGATCGGTGTGCTATTGCGTTTCTTAAATTAATACGAATTTTTCGAAAAATTTCCCCCCCCCCAAAAAACAAAGACTTTTCGTACTGCCTACTGCCGTCTGCTGCTCCGGCATACTTTCACCTAGAAACTCAGTTTAACCTTTAAACAGTAGACACAAGTCTTGTGTATTTGGTGTATTATTCCACGTTTTGATAGGTCATATAGTTTTTAATCAATCACTGATCAATGACCATGATCATTTTTGGAGAAATGAGATTATAATGGGTGTGTATTGCGAGGAATGTTCGTGTCAGTGCATGAAATCATCGGTTAGAGTGGGAGAGAGCTCAAAATAAATCCAGATTTTTTCTCTTCCCACGCTGCTCCTGGCCACAATTTACACTCTACACGCATGATTTTTTCCAAATGTGTAGACATACTTGTTCTGTCTCTCACAATGTGCTCAAAAAATCAGAGACTTACAGAATTTGAATTGGCAGCCTCTAAGTGCGGCCAGTCTGTCTCTGCTCCTTATCGACTCCAATACAAATATTTTCTGAGAGAAGCAGAACAGACCCCTGTTTTAAACTTGCAAGTGTCTCCAAAATATTTACTGTAGAAACACCAAATCATTCAGGAAGTCCTTACAGTGATGATGGTCTGGTTTTTTTCTGATAGGAGCTACCGTTTTGTCAGAATAAGCCCAAATGTGAGACCAGTGCAGAGGCAGAAAAGCGCTCTTTTTCTCAACGTTTCTGTCTGCCTCAGCCTGGGGGGGCTATCTCGCGCACGTGTGCGCGTGATCTAATGACGGTTGATGACGTTGTCTATAGAGCGCAACAGTGACCGCCCCCTTTTTGAACGGCTCTGGTTCCGGAAGTAAATTTCCCATCCATTTTTTCCGTTGACTTTTCAGAAAATCGTTTTATAAAGAGTTTTAAGCTTGGAACCAAGCCAATCATCCCACATGTTAGTCGTATCCATATAACCTTTGATTCGGAGCAAAAACAAAAATGGAAAACGGAATAAAAGGCAAAGGTACAAGACTGTGTACATTATTTTGTGAACGAGTGAAGGAACTACTCATCCCATAAACCATTGCGAACCCTTTCCGACAACTTGCAACCCGATAGTTTAGCGCGCTTCTTGCATCTTTGTAATTATTATAGTGTTTATATTGTTAATAAAAGTTATGTCATATATTGTGTGTGTATGTATATTGTTTCATAGTGTACATAGTGTTGTCATCGACATGGTACAGTCCTGACTGCAATCACCGCTCGCACGTCCAACAATGCCGATTCCCAACGTGTCGGCTAAGACAGGGTGTTATATAAGGTAATAACGTTTCTCGTTTTTAATACATGTGAATTCAGTTACGTATTCCAGTTACTATTCATTCAACATTATGTATTCCTAGCCTTTATACTACCCAAATTAGTATACAACACTGCTATATCATATATTTTTATTTTGTTTTTTATCATATATCATCGTATATTCTATATCAACAGAATTTCAATATGTACAGCTCATTTCATCTACAGCTCTAACAACAACTCTAACTTTCCATGAGTCTAAAGGAAATCATGGTTGCTCTGTGTTAAACGATCGAGTTCAGTGATAGCAGTAATCGACGCCTTGACTTTCGCAGGTAAACGTTTCCATGGTAACAGCGAGTTCCACCAATCAAAGACGTCGTGTTACACTTTAGGATTGTGGGTAGTGTAGTGCTTTAAATGACATTGCGAATGAAACATGTTTTACTTAAAACTCGTCTTTAACTTGTGGCTTCTAAATGTGCATATACCATCGTTTCACCATATCTTGGCTCGAGGAAAGTATACCATGGATGGTTACGACATTATGGCTAATAATCAAAACCTCTATGCAGAAAATGAATGGGATTTTCACTTCCGGAACCACACTGTTGCGCTCTATTGACAGTTGATACAAGAGGACTCCTATTGGTCAGTTTAACTGGCCGCGAATTTTCTCGGGCTGTTGTCAGGCAAACCCTACAGATATCCCTCGTCTGATTGGACGGCGGATACAAGAGGTCTCCTATTGGTCACTCGCGTGATTTTGTTGTTGGGCCAGGTGGGTCATGTAAAAACCCCCTCTGCGGATCTGCTCTTCCCCGTTGATCGTATCAGAGGTAAGAAATATGCTTCGTCTTTACAACACATCAGTTGTACACAATAGTGAGATTAGGTTTGACTTTGTTACTCTGTCGTGTTTTGGCTATAATCATCTGAAATACATACATGGCCCAACTCCATTTAAGATGGCGGCGGTACACGGGAAAGAGATGGCGGCGGTACACGAGAACTGCTTCCGGTAAAATACGCCGGTTTGAATCTCAAATGGATCATTTGTTTATACACTCCTACACCAGTCAGCAAATATGCTACAGGTCCACAGTGGTGTGTTAAAACCTGCCGTAGAAACACGCACACACGCGTTTTTTTTTTTTTCAATAGCCCCACAGTATATGACTCGGCTGAAACACGGGAGGACACGCTGTTTTTACCAAAGCTTGGACGCTGTGCTTAGGCTACAGCCACACTACTAGGTTTTGAATCTCAAATGGATCATTTGTTTATACACTTTTACACCAGTCAGCAAATATGCTACAGGTCCACAGTGGTGTGGTAAAACGCGCCGTACACGCACGTTTTTTTTTGTTTGTTTTTTCCCAATAGCCCCGCTGTATATCGACCCGGCTGAAACACGGGAGGACACGCCGTTTTTATCAAATTGATTGGGTCTTATTAGTCATACATACCATTTGTCATTTAATCCTTCTTGTGTGGGTACTCCTTTCCCATTGCCATGGCTTGCTCCACGATGGATAATGCTCTCGGTACCGCTCCAATATGTCGCCGTATTTACTTTGCGATGACTCCCAAACTATGTTTTCCGCCGCCTTCAACGCCTTAAGTCCAAAACACACCGCCGCCGAACGGCGCGTGTCAAAACAGCCGCCTCTATTATTTTCTATGTACAACCCCCACACCGGCGGCGGCAGGCGCCCGCCATCGCCACCCCACTACACTTCACGCCAGTGTCCTGTGTATCTCTGTGAATAAATGCTTAAACACTTTGATAACTGTTACTGAACAATGTGTTAAATATTTTAGGGAGGATGACAACAGATCTTGGAAGATGAGGACCAAATATCAAGACAGCAAGTCAGAAGAAAAGTAAGAGACATTTACCCATGATTACAAAAGTGTATGGAGGACTAAAAGTGCCAAAATTAAATGAATGAATACACCATTAAATAATGACTTAAATGTGTCGTTAATTCATTAAAAGTGGAATTAAATACTTAAATGTGTCGTTAATTCATTAAAATACCGATTCATTTTATGTAAAAAAAACCAAACAAACATATATAATCATTTCACTATTTAATTAAGTTACATTTACATTTCATGATTTACATTTCATGATCCTGTGTTGCAGTGCTTCATGAATTGTCAAACTGTCAAACTCGCCCATCAAAGTTGGTAGGCGGATCCTAATGCCTGATTGGTTACCCTGCGCATCAAGTCAAGGCAAATCAAATAATTAAATAGTGAAATGATTATACATGTTGTTTTTAAATAAAATTAATCGGTATTTTAATGAATTAATGACACATTTAAGTATTTAATTCCTCCATAAAACTGTACTGTATCTTGATTACTTGACTTGATTCATGTTGGTGTCTTACAGATGTTTTTGTGTGTGTGTGTGTGTGTGTGTGTGTGTGTGTGTGTGTGTGTGTGTGTGTGTGTGTGTGTGTATTTGCAGACAACATGGAAGATCATCACTGCCCTCTCGCTTAAATCTACTCTGCCTGCAACCCTTTTCATCATTTTTTTTGTAACTTTGTTTCCCACATAATATTTGAGGTTGAAAGGGCATAGGTTGCTGTATAAATAAATACCGTATTGGTCCGAATATAAGACGACCCTGATTATAAGACGACCCCCCCTTTTTCAAGACTCATTTTTGGAAAAAGAGTTTTTGAAGACCAAATCTTGTTTTTATAAAGAAAAAAAGTTTTTTCCATCTTTTAAATAAAATCATGTTTTCATTATATTTTAGATGAAATTGTCACATTTAAATACAATTAAATGTAATCACATTTGTAAATGAACGACTTACAGTATTTAAATACCATAAAAATGAAAATAAACTGTAGTCTATTGGTATTTCTAATACCAATTAGGCTATCCATCTCATAGTGACAAAACAACTACCGTATTTTCCGCACTATAGGGTGCACTGGATTATAAGGCGCACTGTCAATGAATGGTCTATTTTCAAACTTTTTTCATATATAAAGCGCACCGGACTCTAAGGCGCATTAAGCGAAACAAAACAGTTAGATAAGTCAGTCAGTCAAACTTTATTAAACACGTTCACAATAACGCTCAACATTGTTAAAATGTTAATGAGCATATTCACAATAACTCCCAACCTTGTTCAGTTGTAACACGTAAAAAAAACAGTCTGATATCGCTAAATCAAACGTTAGCGTATTCACAATTACTCCCAACCTTGTTCAGTTGTAACACGTAAAAAAAACAGTCTGATATCGCTAAATCAAACGTTAGCGTATTCAGTTTGAAGTCCGCGTCGTGCCATTTTGGGGTCTTTATACACACACACAGTAATATTATGGTGAAGCACGTGTATTACTCTGCGACACTCCTGACTACGGTAGCCATAACAACCAGAATTAATCCATATATAAAGCGCTCCGGATTATAAGGCGCTTTTTTGAGAAAATTAAAGGCTTTTAAGTGCGCCTTATAGTGCGGAAAATACGGTATGTAACCTAGCAAAATGTAAATAATTGCATTAACCATCGAAGTGAAGTCTAATTGTAGAACAGTGCCACCTGTTGTTGTGAATGTATATTGACATTTAAAAGTCTAGACCCCGAATATAAGACGACCCCACTTTTTCAGACGTATTTCCAGGAAAAATACCCCGTCTTATATTCGGACCAATATGGTACTTAAAAAAGGAACGTTTATTGTAGGTGTGCTCCTTGTATATAATATCATAATGCTAGTAATAATATAAGTAATAATACTAGTATTAATTGTTTGAAATCTCTGAAGAATCTCATCATAATGTACACACTCCCGTGGCCCTTTCAAAATTTCCCCCAAGGGAATTTTCTAGTTAAAGGTGCGCTATGCAACTCGGTTATTCCTCCGCTGTTTCTGGGTTTTCGCCGGAATTGGGCTCGCATTTCTCACTATAGAGCTCCCCCTGCAGCTTCGGAATAGGCCTACAACACTGTCGTAAAAACTCATTGACAACGCCCCCCACCCCCCACTTCGATAAATAAATAGTAATACACAACGAGAACCTGGATTCGGACCGCAAACAAACATGTGTGGTAGCAAGTCACTGCTAGGATAAACCCTCACTAGCTAGCAAGCTAGCCATGAAGCAACCAAGCTAAACACATACAGGGCTCACAATAAAACGGTCGAGCAAAACACATTGTTCAACAGACTCTCAAACCACATTACAAAAACGAAGTTCACCCAAGGGTAGGCTACTTACAATTTCAGCAGCAAGACAGCCAAGTCGGCGTCCGTTTAGCATTCTTCCGAGTCTCTCAGTTGACGCCATTCCGCATAAGCTCGCCCTATGTTCACTCGTGTCTGGTTTCTTTGTTTATCATAATCCTTTCTCTTATTCTTCGATTCCTCCGACCTTCCCCTCTTGGGTCTTGATGGATCCATAGTGGATTTGTCGATTGATCCAGAATTGCCTTGCAACTGACTCTTTATATTCAGCCGGACCCATGTTTGGCACCCCCGCCCAGGTCTACCGTAAAGCAGTGAAACTACAATCTGACTACATTTTCGAGGCGCGATTGGATACTTCCGCTGCGTCACATCCGTAAGTGGCCGGGACGGCCACATGAAGTTGCATGTTCTGTTTTTCCGCGGGGAACCAACAGGTGGAGATGAAACACCCACCAAACAACCCAGAAAGTGTTGTAGGACGATCAGAACGACTCTCAACCTGCATGGTTAAGGTTATTTTTGATAAACGAGTTGCATAGTGCTTCTTTAAGAATAAATAGTGTAATGAACAGTTTTAATTAATAGACTACTGTCTATTAATTAAAACTGTTCATTACACTATTTATTCTTAACTAGAAAGGCTCACAGTTCATGAACATTTATAGCAGCATCACACGTATAATTTTTGTGCCAACTAGGGCTGTACCCAACCCAGAATTTTCCAGGTCGACTACCAATTTGCCAGGTCAATCGATTAATTGAAGATTCGTCATTTAATTTTTTTTAAAAAAAGCACATTTTCAAGCCTTACACGCCATTACGGTAATTGGGTTATGGAAGCAAGTTGAAGTGATGGACGCGATAGATCCACAGGCTTAAATACAACCCAATGTTAAAAATAATGGATGATTATTGAACAAATATTCACGCTCCGTAATAAAGCGATCTAAAGCCGGAAGCGAAAAGCACACTCAGTGGTCCAAGTCACCGTGGGTCTAGCGGTGTCAACTGTTGGAACGATGGCTGGGCAATTTGGCCTAAAAATAAAATCTCGATTTTTTCAAACTAATGGATGATTTTCGATTTAAACCTCGAAGGCATTAAAATTCAAATACTTATTTTCAACACAATGCAAATAAATGAGATTAGTAGTCTAGGCATATGTAAACAAATCAGTTCAAGAAAAAAAAAAAGTTGAGTTCTTCATTTGTGTTTGTGGACATCTGGCTCATTTATGCTCAACTTTCGATACGTATACGGATGGAGCCTTCTGTCCGTACTCTGCTAAATTGAATTAGGTACAAAAAAATAGACTAAAATATAACATTTGAATTTTATGCAAGTCAAAAAAATATGCCAAATATACTTTGGCCCAAGTGAAGTCTATATGTGGGAAACACTGGAACAATTGGTTAAAACACGTTATATTTGAACGCTTTAGAGTGCAAAACATCAATATCACAAGTAGGTGCTGTGTGGTGGAAGTCAGTGGCGGATCCACTCTCAGTCAGAGTCTGACTTGGTTACGGTAGAGCTGCAATGCCGAAGTGTTGAGCAGTGCTCCAAGTTGTAGCATGGCTCAGGCAACGCAGGTTGAGTGCTCTCATTGGAAACACAAGCCACTTAAGTTTCAGTTAAGATACACGGCTTTGAACATATGGGGATAGCCTACTTCAAATTATCATAAAACTAAAAAGGTTGTTTGTACAAAAGGCTAGACGATATGGCCAAAATCTATATCACGATATATTTTTCATATCAGTCGATACGATAATTGTTACAATATCAGTCAATTAAGTGTGTTAACTGGGTATTTTTTGGTTCTGACTGAAGCCCGAATACAATACAATTACATATAATTATATTATTTGTCAATAATAATATTTCAACCTTTTTTACCAGAGTAAAATACAAATATGTTTTATTGTCAAAACATTGTTACATGCCTCGCTTCATTACTTGGTACTGCTTCAGATGGTGGAAAAGGTTTGTTGTGTTCCCACTCTTCATTTGATCTCCTTCATGTTGCTAGCTCGGCACTACTTAGTGGCTCCGTTAGCCCATGTTAGCCAACATCCTGGTCGATTTGTTTTGATTATCTCTTCTTCATTGAATGAGTGCATTGCTGCCTCCCGCCACGCATTTTGTCACCACCAAATCACATTACATTATTGTCTTTTTTAAGCGGAAATGAAAAGCCCATAGAGATATATTAGAGTGTGTCAAACATCTTGGTCAATTGGGTTTGCCACAGCAAGGAATAGACGCAGGCTGTATTGTTTTGATTTCTTCTTCTACAACAATTTATTTGGTCTTCAAATGGATATGATGTACATGTTTATTTGCATGTAGAGCAGTTAAGTGAGATCCGATCACAAGTGGTCCCTTGAGACGCATTCTAACGCCATGTGTGAACTGACGTACTTAGAGCTGTCCACTTGTGATCGGATCAACCAAGATGCATGTTAATGTCAGGTGTGAACAGGGTTACACCTGGGTTAACCCTAACCCTAACTAGGGATGGGGATCAAAACCCGGTTCTATCAAGGACCCGGTTCACTTTTTTCAAAACCCGAAAATCAATAACGTTTGGGCTTATCGATACCACTATCGAGTCTCGTCGTTTTTTTTTTCTCCCGTAGGTCCTGTAACGTAATTGTGTGTCCCTCGAGTCGCGTCACGGCATTTAAATCTAATCAATCCAATCACTGCAGCGTGTCCACCAATGTTTTTGAATGAAATTGTAAGCAAACAGGTATTAAAAGTAAAACAAGTGAAGTCTGGCAGTTAACTTCGCTCGCGAGGATGGCTGAACGGGCGAAAAGGTCTACAGTTTGACCAAGCTCAAAGATAAAGCGGAAGCAAAATGCAACTTATGTTGCAAAATCATTTCTTGTAAAGGGGGGAACACAACCTCAATGGCCAAGCACATCAGCATTGTGCATCAAATAAAGGCCAAATGCAGTACCTTCGACTGTCTCCGGGTTGAAAAGACTCTGTCTCCTCCTCCTCCTGCTGCACCACAGATGGGCCCGTCTTCATCATCCACTCAAAGTACCAGCGGTAAGCGCACACAGACTTTGTAGCTTGCCCCGTTAGTTAAAAATAGTAATCCAATTGTGAAATCCGTGTTGTAATCGGCAGCATACAAGCTAGTTATCTTGAAAAGTAAATAAAGATTCAGACGTGCTGCGTGATGATGTGTTCAGGTTGTCTCAGTAAAACGACTATTAGGTTATCATGATGCGTTCAAGTGTAACGTAAAGAAAAGGGAAATTGAGATTTTGGCGAGAAACATGAGTAATACAGTAATTGTATAGTGCTCTAATCATTTTAGAATATATAATTAAACTACTGATGCCAATATTTATTAAAAATGACATTTAATTTAAAATACAATTATTTATTTCCTAAATATTTTCCTAATCACTAAAAACATGATGAAAAGTGACAGTAGACAATACATTAACCAACAATTGTGAAAATGTATATATGTTTTATAAAAAAAGAAATTTCTTCAAAATATAGGACATTTCTTCAAATACATTTTATTTCCCACTTCCTTTCTGTCTGAGAAGAACATTTGGAGGACCTTGTAATGATTTGTTTTTAATTATAAGTGAAAATATATCTACCATTTCCGTTTCCCATTCATTTAGATGGTGGTCAGCTCAAGCTCACCTCCAGCCCCCATTGGCCTACTCCAAACTCCCTTCACCCTGGCTGCCAGGAAGATTCCTTCTAATCAAGTGGAGCAGTGTCACAGGGCTGTCACAAAATTTGTGGTGAAAGGCTTGCACCCTTTTGCAACAGTTGAAACACCGTGGTTTAGGGAAATGACAAAGGCCCTCAATCCACGTTACACCCCTCCTTGCAGGACTGTTCTATCAAACACCCTCATCCCTGCATGGTATGAGGTGGAGAAGCAGAATGTCATTACAGAGCTGGCAAATGTTAGCAAGGTAGCCATTACAAGTGATGGGTGGTCTAGCTTAGCGCAAGACCACTACATTACTGTGACCGCCCATTACAGCAGCCAAGGGAAGCTTCACCAAAAAGTCCTCCGGACCAAGGCTGTCTACAGAGCGCAGACCGGGGAAACCGTGGCAGTGGAGATTGGGGAGGTGTTGGAAGAGTTTGGCATTACTCACAAGGTGGTTGTCATGACTGTAGACAACGCGTCCAACATGGATGTTGCTGCAAAGAAGCTGGACATCCTCAAACTGGGTTGCTTTGCCCACACCCTTAACTTGGCTGCGCAAAACGTTTACAGCATTGCTACGGTGACCCGGTGGGCAGCAAAACTAAGAGCAGTCATCGTGTGGATGAAACGATCTTCAGTGGCGAAGATAGTGCTAAAAGAAAAGCAGCTCCTCCTCAAACTTCCTCAGCACACCATGATACTGGATGTGAAAACCAGGTGGAACTCCCTGTTTCTGATGGTCGAGAGGTTCCTAGAGCAGTATCCGGCTCTCCAAGCTGCAGTGTTGGATCCACGTATAAGAAAGCCCATGGAGAGGGACCGACTGGATAGGATCACAGATGAGGACTTTACCAAAGCAGAGGAGTTCATAAAGTTCATGAAGGTCCTGTACACTTCTACACTGTGTGTATCTAGTGAGAAAACCACCACCTGTGGACAGATCCTTCCGATACTCATGAAACTGAAGGCCCACTTCACAGTTCAGGAAGGAGACTCTTCGTTTGTATCCAACATTAAACGGAAGGTTTTCACTGACCTATCTGGATGTTACCAGGAGGAAAAAAATCCAACAGTTCCTCGAAGAGGTGACAGCGATGGACCCAAGTTTTAAAGCCAAAAGTGTCAGGCACACCACCTGGGAACGTTTGCAGGAGGCAGCTGTAGCAACAAATGCTACAGAAGCAGATGTCCCAATCCCTGAGTCCCATGAGGACAGCGACACAACCGAGGAGGCTATGTATGAGAATCCTCGGGTTGAAGTCAGTCCACCACCACAACCCAAGAGTGCCTTGGAGGAGCTATTTGCCGAGCAGGAACAAGAGCGACGGAACATCCATATGAATAACTCCAATAACAATAACAGCAGCATTCAGCAGAGAGTACGTGAGGAAATCCAGCTCTACAGAAGCCTGCCTATGATTTCTATGGCAGAGGACCCAGTTCTCTGGTGGTGGACAAAGAGAGTCACCCTGCCCTGCTAGCGGAACGCTCTCACGGCTACCTTAATGTTCAAGCGTCTTCCACCCCTTCAGAGAGGGTGTCTTCCACTGCTGGGGACACCATCAGTCAGGAGCGTTTGAGGATCATGCCTGACAAGGCAGACATGTTAATTTTTTTTGGCAAAAAAAAAAACCTGTTAAATTATGAGCTTATATTTTATTTCCTTTTGTGTGACCCAGCATATTATTTATTTGATTTATATACATAATGACTTATTTTTCATTTGGTGCTGCTGATATATTCTTTCTATTGTTAGTTTTATGTCATTTCGAAGTGGCCTATTACATTAGCCATATTTATTGAAGGCTAGAAACGTTTTTGTTATGCTCACTTGTTAAGCAATAAAATACCAGTTCTGTTAAAAAAATATTGTCGCGTCGTCTTTCCACCAAATAATAGAAAAGTATCGATAGTGGTATCGATAAAGACTCGGATCGATAAGGAGTACTGATAAAGGTATCGACATCAATAAATATTAACGATCCCCATCCCTAACCCTAACACCCCTTGCCCACTGCATCCGTCCATCAACGGACGACGGAAGGCGTGTCTGACGGATGGGGGAGTGGAATTTGCCGACGGAGCCAGACGCAGCCAGCAGCCAATCAAATCGCTTCCCGCCTACAAAAACAAAGCTGCGTTCTTCCTGCATTTTGTTATTGCTCTTTTGTATTGCAAGATGGATCCCGTCGTTGCAATATATTCCGATATACATAAAATGAAAATAATCCGAAACATTATGTTACCTGGTTCCCCCACCTCCAGTGACAACTCTCGTAGAGTATAGGGCGATTACCCACAGCGATTATTAGTTTGTCCTCCATTATTAAATCCCCCGCTGCCGGCCGCCTTTTTTGACATACGTATGTGTTTTCCCGGGTTGTACCACAAAGGTGATTTCATTGGGCAGAGTCCAAGTAGCGTCACCGGACATATATTTGCATAATGCGATCTGATTGGCTGACGGATCCGTCGCGGCCTGAAAAGTTGAAAAATTCTTCTCAACGCATCAACTCCGCATCAGCTCCGCCCCATTCAAAGTCAATGGGATCCGTCAACGGACGGACGCAGTGGGCAAGGGGGGCAACACTCCCCCGAAGGAGCACCATACATCCACACGCACCGTGTGGATGTATGCTTGCTTTTAAATAAAAATGCTTGCTTTTAAATAAAAATGTGTGCAGTTATACAATGTCTAAATACAAGTAACAAAATGTCCATCCGACAACATTCAGAACCGCTTTGTCCATGCCGTTAATAGGCGGCCCGCACCGTGTGCGTGCTTGTAAAAATGTGATTTTAAAGGCTTATTATTACGGTATTGTATTATCTGTAAAGTAGCAAAAGGTTAACAGTGTTTCTTTTATAAAACACTCTCCCTGGAACTCAAACCATTTTCTGATGCCCCTAAAAATACATTGAAATAATTACATTAAAAGTGCAACGATTAGTCGACTTTCGGCTTGAAATGGCGACTAAGAAAAACTTTAGTGGGGGGCAACCCTACTTATTACTAACAACTGAAGTGGTCCGACCTCTTTTATCATTTTATCACTATTTCATCTTCGTCGATTATATGGTTATACAGTCTTTTTACATGTTTTCAGCAATGACTAACGTGTGTAATGTGTTTAGAAACAAATTTCAGAATTTGCTTTCAAACCCAATGTGCGGTGGGACCTTCACGAAAGGCATCCTCATCCAAACGACGTACCTGGTGAGGTAGAGGCAGACCTTGGCATAGGCGCTGTCATCGATGTAGTGCTCCAGCATGTCCAGCCTCTCAACCTCCATGAGCAAGTCACAGGCCTCATGCTCGGCGTTGTGCGCCATATTGTAGGGCACGATCTCCTTCACCAGCTTGAGCAGCGTGTCCTGCTTGGTCTTGTCACTCTCCTCCACCTCCTGCCACTCCTTGGCCACCTCGCCGGCCAGGTGCCTGGGAGAACAAGGTGGATTAGCAAAAAACTACTGGGAGGCAAGGAAATGCCTTTCCGTTACCTTAACGATGATATGCATCTACGCACAACTAGCAATCCGAGAAGAGAAATCCTTCTCAAAGTTTTTCCTTTTCCCACTGAATTTTCGGCAGTTATTCCTTCCTTGCACAATCGATGTGAACCTGCTAAAAGTACCATAAAGAAAAGAACATCTGCATCTCCCCCATCTGTCATTTTTGTTACAAGCAGCTCTGGATTTAAAACAATGATGGGCCTCCCATTGCATTTCATTACCTGATATATTCCCACAGGCTACATTACTTCACCCACCTGACTTATTCATGTCCCCGCGAGGATACGTTACTCCACCAACCCGACGTATTCATGTCCCCAAAGGGCTATGTTACTCCACCCACCTGACATATTAATGTCTCCACGAGGATATGTTACTCCGCCCACCTGCCATGTTCATGTCCCCACGAGGCCACGTTACTCCACCCACTTGACATATTCATGTCCCCACAAGGCTGTTACTCCACCCACCTGACATTCATGTCCCCACAAGGCTGTTACTCCACCCACCCGACGTATTCATGTAACCACGAGGCCGTTACTCCACCCACCCGACGTATTCATGTACCCACGAGGCTGTTACTGCACCCATTTGACGTATTAATGTCCCCACGAGGCTGTTACTCCACCCATTTGATGTATTAATGTCCCCACCAGGCTACGTTACTCCACCCACCTGACGTATTCATGTCCCCACGAGGCTGTTACTCTACCCACCTGACGTATTCATGTCCCAACGAGGCTTTGTCACTCCACCACCTGATGTATTCATGTCCCCACGAGGCTGTTACTTCACCCACCTGACATATACATGTCCCCACGAGGCTACATTACTCCACCCACCTGACGTATTCATTTCCCCACAAGGCTATGTTACTCCACCCACCTGACATATTCATGTCCCCACGAGGCCAGCTCCTCCTGGGAGCCCAGCAGGCGGTACTTGAGACACTCCCTCTCCCCACTCATGGTCATGGCCAGCACTGACACAACATCAGCACAGAAATGCTGGAAACACAGAAGCAAAAGGCTTAATCAAAACACATGTTCAATTCTGCTATAGATGACAATCTGTAGAAATGCTGCTCTTAAAAGTTTGAAATACTTTTAAACAACATCCAAGTTCATACCTAGGCCCATATGTTCCCCTGCACTCTGTATGAACCGTGTATGAACAAATGTCGCTATGAGGTCACATTGTGTCACCTAGTCGGTTTTAACCAATACATCCAGAGTGCAGCAGGGCTCGTAATTAACTTTTTTTACTTGGTAGCACTGGTGCTCCCAATGTCAAAAAGTTAGGCGCACCTGCAAAAATGTAGGAAACCCCGCCAAAATATAAGGTGCACCAACAATATATGGAGAATTTTTTTATTGATAAATAATGGTCCGTATCACAGGGAAGAAACCACGATCCGCTTGATTATATTTACTTAGGGGTGGGCGATATGACATTGTATGCGTCAATATCGACATTAACGTGCCCACGATACGTCAACTTGCATAATCAAGTACGCCTTTGTGAGCCAATCATAATTTTCGACACAAGAAGGCTTGGTCACGCGTCATCTCGCTGTAATTTTCCACTTGTTTACCTTGCTCATTCGAGCACACCTCACAAGATCCAACTTATATTGTGTTAGTAATAAACAATATGACAACGGTCCGGTCCAGTGTTTGACTTAAAGGACAATTCCGGCGCAAAATGAGACCATATGATCATAACACATGACCACCGAGTTCGAGCGTTCTCTGGGATCAGTTTTCATTCTAGCTGAATGTAACCAAAGTTCTCGAAAACCGCTAATTATCTTATAACGCTAGCTGTTGGGGGCAGATATTCATGTAAAATAAATCACAATTGTATACCACTAACAAGGCTCAAAATCGCACCACACTTCCAAGGTAGCATAATGAGGGTCCCTACATGTAAAACGAAGCATTGAGAACTTTGTAAGTGTACAGACAGTTTATTAAATAGAAAGTATAGAAAGCCAGGACCTTCACGAAAACAAGCGGGCGCCATCTTTGGAAAACAGTCACGACCAGTCGAGCGACTAACGCCGTGCAACGTAATGAGCCGGAAGAGGCGTACACATGAGATGTCAATGAATCAGAAGGTGTGCAATCTAGCAGAAGGTGTGCGAAGTGCGAACAGTGCGTGTGCATACAGAAGAGAAGAAAATGGTTAGTGTTTGTGCTTTTCCCGGCTGTGTTCATCGCTCGACTGGTTTGTTTGTTACGCATCGCATTAGCAAAGTATTCATAAGGACACATCCGTGAGTACGGTGGGTACTTTCAAATATACGATTCAACATTGAAAAGTAATTAAAAATACCTAGTTTCGTCCCCAGCCATCCACGGTGTGACCCCACCGACTTGTGTTCATTCATACATGGTCATACGGAGCGCAGGGGGAATATTTGGGCCTAATTAATACATTTGAGTTTAATGATCAGATCATTTACCTAACAAATAAATTGCAGATATGATAGACCAGAACAAAAAACAACTATAGAGTGCCAGTGTTCTGCAGCTCCTACCTTGTTCTCCCCAGTGGGCATAGCCTCGTAGATCTCCTTGAGCTTGGCATAGTGTCGGCGCAGGAACTTGAGGGGCTTGGGCACCGAGGTCATGGAGGTGGTGGAGGAGCGGATCTGTCTGCGGAGCTCCTCCAGGGCAGCATGGTATAGAGCTGTGTCCTTATCCTGTCCATGTGTAAGAAAGGCGGCTACTTATTTTCCACGCACTGAAATGCAACGCTGCCAATCACATGCTCCACAAGGTAAAGCAACTGAATGTGAGTGAATTGTTTACTTTTCAGAAAGAGAGTTGTTTGTTGTTGATTGTTTAATTTGATGAGTATTAAATACGTACACCCAATCTCTCGACCATCAGCTCCAAATCCTCTTGCAACTGTCTGTCTTCATCAGACTGTAGAAAATGATAAATACAAAACAAAAACATACAAGTTCAATACAGTTCAATAGGTTGTTCAACAACATGACATATTGCAATAGTAGGTTATACATGCGTACACGTATTGTAATCGTGTAAATGGTAGGGATGGAACCGTTCAAGTAAAAAATCTGGTTGGTTCGGGGCATGTATGTATTGTTCGGTTCATTTGCCTCACAGATTTCAGTCGAAAGGGCATGTGCAGAAAAAACCTTCAAAAAAAGTTATAGGCGAAAAAAAGCTTTACGCTGTAACTACGGTACCCAGTGAAACTTCTCAGTAGGCAGGGAGGAAGTGTAGTGCAGCTGTCAGTCAGTCATGGAAATGACAAGTGGACAAGGCAAAGTACAGTTAGAGGATCCGCCAGCATCGTTTCGGTCTGCTGTAAGGGAGCAATACGGATTTAGTGTTACCTATGACAATGACGAAAAAAAAGTGGTGGATAAAATGGCGACTGTGTGCAAGCACTTTGACAACACGTGTGGCTTATGCTAGTGGCAATACTTCCAATATGATGACCCATTTAAGAAGACATCACCCCAGTGTGTCTGTTGACAGAGTCAGGTAGGAAAGTAGGAAAGTGCTTCTCCCCACAGCATTTAAACAGCCCCTCCACGTAGATTCAGACCGGGCAAAATCCACACAAAGTAGTGCGAGCTAAAAGTTGTACATTTGAGACAGAATTACCCCCAAATATGAATCAACACCATTATATTTTTATTGATTTGTAAGTGGCCATGGTATAGGCGGGATAAATCCACTCCGAGGTGTGCATGTATTGCAAAATAATGCACTTCGCGGAGACAAACCCCCCAGTTGTGCATTAATTTTCGATTCATGCACACCTCGTCCTGGATTATCCCTTACGTAATGTAGTGGTGCAGAGATGCCCTGGCCTACAAATGTTTTTTTCTCCAGATGTAAGATAAGTTTGTTTGCTACAGACCCCAACAAATATCACATTATAATTTTAATAGTTTTCTCTGTGAAAATGAATATTGTGATGCAAAAATAATCATTCCCACTTATAGTGAATCATATGGCAATCTCCATCAAAATAAGCACAATGATTTTTTTGTTCATATCGTTCAGCCCTTGAGCAGGTATTGTTTTATTGTGATTTTATTTTTGATAACACCAAACAGCATATTTTTGCCTTCGCATTATTCACCTTTTTCCCACTGCCCAGTAGAGAATAATTTTCGTTTCTTTGTTGCCATGAAGGTTTTTTTGTTGTCGTTGATATTATCAAAACTACTAAATATACTATTTGTCATTTTATTCTGCATGGTCAACCCAGTGAAGCCCAGGTGGCAAGTTCATCCTCAGCAGAGTAAAAGGCATCAGAGACATCATCTCCTCCCCAGAAAAAATCTGCCCTTTTCAGAGCTATTTGGAGAGCTCTTTACAACAGAGAGCACCACCAAGCCTTTGTCCAGCATCATACAGGAGGAAATCGCATCATGCAAGGCCACAGGCTGCATTCCTGTAGATGCAAATCCACTTTCAACAAGCATAAATATCCTCATGTTGCCAAGCTGGCACGACGTTACCTCGCTGTCCCGGGTAAATCTGTACCAAGTGAGAGGGTTTTCTCTAAAGCAGGGGAGAAAACAATCAACTTTCATTTGTCGTTTTGAAAGTGTGCAATGTGTTTGGTTTACGCTGCACTTGATGTTGATGGCCTTATCTATAATGTGTCCATTTTTATATAAAAAAACAAAGCTTTTTTTAATTAAGATTTGACAATTAAAGTCAATGTATGTTCTTAGTGACCCCAAAACCGCGATATGAACCGAACCGTGAATTTTGGAAACCGTTCCACACCTAGTAAATGGATAACATAATTTAAATGTATTATAGAATAGAAACGACTGTTTATGTGAGGCTTATTCATCATTTAAGGGTGATGCTCACAATAAGTGACAGTTATCTCTACACATCAGTAGTTGGTGGGCAGAGCAGCTCACCGGCTAACAAGCTAAGTAGCGCAACTGTAAACTAACGAAGGACGCCAGTGTGTCTCAATTAAAAATACAAAACGCAGTGTTGGGGTAGTTTGAAATGACCATAACGAGACAACACAAAGGCCACAACTCCACGGTGAATACGAAATACAAAGATGAGAATGTAATAAAACAGATGTCGGCCTACTCAACCATGTTATCAGAGCAGCAGTGACTCAGGCAAAATGCACCACTTGCTCTACAACACATCTCGGCCTGAGAAAGCCTTCCATAGTTACCAATTCCTGTTCCTCTTTCTTCTCTTTATCTTTTCCAGTGGGCTTCTCCCCCTTCTCCTTCTCCTCGGTCTTTTCGGCCTGTTTTTTCTCTTTGTTTTTTGCCTCCTCCATAGCTTCAACTGTGTTAAGTGTCGGCTAGTAGCAGAAGTATGGAGGACTGGAAGTGTACGACTTCTTCACTGCCAGGAAAACATTTTTAATGTCTAACTACTGCCATCTAGCGAGCAATGTGTTTATCTAACTACTGCCACCTAGCGAGCAATGTGTTAATATCTAACTACTGCCACCCAGAGCTATAGAGAAAACAGAGTTACGACACTTCCATTGACTCCCATGGAAAAAAATGGCGGACGATACTTCCGGGTTGTGGAGACGCCAATAGTTCCAAACAATGGACGGAGCTCCGTTGACTTCAATGGCTCGTCAAGAACAATTACTGGTAAGTTGATGAAATAACAGCATTTTAAACGGTTTTTTACATTTTTAAGCATTAGCTATCAGAGGTATACTCTTAGACATCGTTATTCTTATATTTGGTTTGCATGAAATGTCGATGTTGATGTTAAAAATGTAAAGTTAGGTCAGTTAGGTCCCTAAATGGATTTAGGACCTAACTGAAAGCTTGGTAACGGAGGCTAACGTGAGGTTATTAACGTGATAATTTCACTAAAGTCCTTTAACCTTTTGTTGTCAGGTGACATTATGTAAAGTTGTTTTGATTGTTAGGTTTTAAAACATTATCAAAATACTACCACTACTGCTAATGTAGCCCCACTCTCACACTAATACTAAAATGCTACTGCTATTACTGCTACTATTAATTCAATGCTAGCTGTTTTACTTCTGCTGCTGCTATAACTGCTACTACTACAATAATAATAATAATAATAATAATAATAATAATAATGCATTTTATTTAGAGGCGTCTTTCAAAGCTCTCAATGTCATCTTACTAGACACAGATAAAACAACAATAGAACAACAATTTGTTTGTTTATTCAACAGGGACAAAGCTCTGCTGGCGGTGTCTGCTGCTGGCAGTGGCTGGTGCTAGCAGTGGAGGCTGCTGGTGTCTCACTGATGGCTGCAGGGAGATGCTGGTGGTTGCGGGAGGTTGAGATGGAATGGAGAGGCCAAATACATCCATGGCAATAAGGAAGGTATTTGTTAGTGGCCTAGATATTATGGCCTTTGGTGCAGGAGGTTGAGCCTTCTTGGCCTTCTTATTCTGACTCTTGCTGCCAAGGTGACCTTTACTTTTGTCTTCTCTCCTTGCAGCCCTGATGCACGTAGCCGCAATCCTCAACCTCAGCCTGACATACCTGCAGATGATTTTTCTTTTAACATCATGGCATGATGGAAGGCTGCTATCCAGAAGCATGGCCTCCTGTTCCAGGTGTTCCACAGCATTGGTGCACTCCATGAGTGAATCATCTGTCCTTGAACGGAACAGCTGCTCCACGTGCTGGACGACAGTGAAGACCTCATCAGATGGCCGATAAAGTGCACCCTGTTTGAATTCTTTCAACTGCAGCAGAACAGCATTCTCATGTGCATCATCTGCATTTTGCACAAGTGCATGCTTGCACGTCTCACAGAGTATGGAGCTGAAGACACCCTTCACAATGTATCCAGCCAGATGGTACAGAACACAGGAATCTGTTTTTGTGAAGGTGGGTGGTGTTGTCAGGTCGACCAGCTGCTCCACTCTCAGACCTTCAGGACTGCTGGTAATGGTTCTGGTCTCCAGGAAGTCTGCTAGGTGGTCACAGCTGTCATCAGGTAAGAGCCCGTATGCACTGTGGACAGGAACTGTCCAACAGTGACAGCCCGTAGGGCATAGTGGAACTCTATAGGTGTTGGCACGGGGTTTCTCTGACGTATGCATCCAAATGTGTTTTCCAGGCAGTCCTGCGTGAACCGGCCCGTGAGGACAAATTTGTGACCCTGGCTCAACAGATCTTCCTGGACCTGCAGTATGGTTGTTGTGGCCATAACCAATCCTGTCTGGACCGGCTTCCAGCTGCTCTTTACCCCTATCTTTAGGCCATGAAAAAGATGGATGCTCTCTTGGAGAAATCTGATGGCCTTTTCATACTCCCCCATTTTGAACCGAGAGAGGGCAGGACAGTGAGGACATTCTTTCCCCTTCTCCAGAGCCATCTGTGTGTGTTTATGGTTTCATTGCCCCACTTTGTCTGTTAAGGGTTTTTGGTTGTTAACATACACTGCTGTTATTGTTCTAGTTTGTTCTTAATATTCTTTTGTTGTTCTTATTATTATTTATTAATATAATAATATATTATGTATGGCAATAACAATATATATTTATTATTATTATTCCTATTAATTTCTTTTTCTTGTACACACACAAACACACAATTGTTCTTGTTTCAATAATTCTTTAATAAAAATCTTGTTTATTTAACAACTTTTGTACCAGTCATACGTATTCCAGTCCATCAGCTCTAACATAAATTGCAAGTGTGAATAGTTGCTTGTAGAGTTAGATATTGACTGATCATATTCAAGCATAATTAGTGGTTGTTTGATAGATCTGATACATGGCTCCATCTTAAAGTCTCCATGGTTCTGATCCATGTCCTACAAAAATAACTAAATGTCCTTTAGTCTAAACTTGGTAATAAAGGGTTAATAAAACGTACTTTGGAAAAGCTGACATGTCACAAAACAGGTAAGTGCTAAGAGTGCAATAATAATAATAATGGTACAAATTAAATGGTAACTTGTTTATCTAAGTGCAAATACAGAACAACCAACCTTATAAATTTAGCATCACTCACGTAAGTCACCTAACCAAGCTAACACGAACTTCTACCGCCAAAAGTGTATTATTATTATTATTATTCAAAAGTAATCAATGCAGTACTACAGCTCAAAAGCATAATTGACGACATATATGCAATAGCGCAAAAACGTGTGTTTTATTGTGATATTTACCATGCAATAGCTCACTCTGTCAATGCAAGCCAATGACCGCTATGGCAGCTTGCGGTTTGTTTGGAACTATTGAGGCTTACATGAACCACGTGACAGCCCTGGCGGCGACATCAAAGCGTATCGCAACTCTGTTTTCTCTATAGCTCTGCTGCCACCTAGCGAGCAATGTGTTAATATCTAACTACTGCCACCTAGCGAGCAATGTGTTAATGTCTAACTACTGCCACCTAGCGAGCAATGTGTTAATATCTAACTACTGCCACCTAGCGAGCAATCAGCCTTCTCTTTGTTATTCCGGTAGATGGCGCAGTTTTAATATGATTTCATAGTGGCGAAAAAGTCACATGATCATGTGGGACGAAATCACATGCTTTTGTTTTACTTTTGAGTTCAACACAACATGGCGTTTCAAATTGGGACTTTCATTTGTAAAGTAGCCGCCATCATCCTACTTGCTGTTCCTTGTGAAGGACAACACCTCAAAAGATTTAGGAGATTTAATCGATTGCGAGTTACCAGCAACGAGACGGTGATTAAGGATCAATGGTTCATCCAGAAACTAGACCACTTTAATGGTGCAGACAGCCGGACGTGGAAGCAGGTGAGTCCCGCTGTCAGTATGTCAGCCCATCTGGTAGAGTACCAGGTGGGGCTATGTGTATGTGTGAGAAAAATAAACTCTACACAATTCACATAGGATATTTAGCCTTTGTTTGGTTATCCAACTCCATTTTTTGTGTTTGATTTTCACACTTATTAGGGTACATTAGCTAAAACTGTTTTTGTTGATGTCTACATAACATTTGTTTTTAATATAGCCTAATGGCTGTCAGTTATTGTGGTTGATGCTATGTATACAGTATGGGATGACGCCAATTTTGCATTCTTAGTCATGCCAATAAATCACTCAGAATGGAGAGAAATAGCATTTACTTCTCAGTAGTAGCCACTACTACCACGGATGCACAGCTCTCACGTGACAACATTTGGAAAGAAGTTTTGATTTTGACATTTTCACCAAAACATTGTATTGTAAAAGTGAGTTTAACCTTAACCCACAGCCTACCCACCCTTTCTGGTTTTCTCCCAGAGGTACTTTGTGAATGACAAGTTCTACAGGGATGGAGGGCCTGTGTTCCTGATGATTGGTGGAGAAGGCCCGGCCAACCCTTCATGGATGGAGAACGGAACCTGGCTGCTCTACGGCCAGAAGATGGGTGCTTTGTGTCTGCTGCTGGAGCACCGCTTCTATGGACAGAGTCACCCCACCACGTACATACTACACCCTTCTGTGTCTGTGTGTTGTTATTTTTTAAAATGATGGTACATTTCAATAACCTGACGCGCCAGATGTTTTTTTACACAGAAACATCTGCAAAGTCGTCCATGGAAACTGTTTGGAAAAGGCCGGGCACTTTCAAAAAATATTGGATTGGATTAACCATCCGTCTATCGTGGGCTGACTTCAACCAATCAGATCAATGAACCATTACGTAGTAGGAGAGCGAAAATATATTTTCCTTCAAGAAAAGCCTTCAGTGCCGTTCTTTGCTCTTCTTTCAATGAAGAAATGCTCATCAGAAATACTCCAGTTCATAACTGATGCTATACTAGCATCTACACTAACCTCTTTAGGAGCCACCATTGTTTTTTTCGCAACAAACAGTTGCTTCTCGCGGTCATCACCCCAAAACCATGCACATAGCTGCCAGTAGTTCCTCATAGGACGCTGATTGGTCCGCTACTGTGGTTCGGCCACAAACGCATAACTTGAAGCCTGGCCAGACCAATCTCATGAGAGAAACAGAATGTGAACTTGCGAGATCGGGATGGTCTCACAAGGATAGTATTTAACGGTCCAACAATCTTTACACTAAAAGTTAAAGATGCTGAAGGTAAGATTTGAGAGACAGCAGAAAAGAGCGAAAGAGAGCAAGATTTTGAAACTAAACAACCAAAAAAATGTCCCTTCCTTTTCTGCTCCCTCGCTACTTTTCTTCAGCATTGAGAAGTGTTGTAGTTCATGCACCTGTGATTGAAAGGCAAGATGGATTCCCCAAACCAATCGGGAAAGAGATGCCCTGATTGGTCAGAAAATTTCAATTGGCTGATAGAAAATCTCA
The DNA here is from genome assembly GCA_030340625.1 of Merluccius polli. Classification (NCBI taxonomy): domain Eukaryota; kingdom Metazoa; phylum Chordata; class Actinopteri; order Gadiformes; family Merlucciidae; genus Merluccius; species Merluccius polli. Next base: position 183,468 of record JAOPHQ010005440.1, read on the forward strand.
ATTGGCTGAATTGGCTGACAGAGGCAGGCACAGTCAAACCTACAGCACCTTTAACATGGCCTTAAAACAAGCAAGACCATATTGCTGTAATGGATTAGCTTTTTTTTATTTTAGCTTCAATGTCCAAGTTACTGTTAAAACAGTTTATTCCTTTCAGTTTCGTGTTTCTTTCTTTTTTTTCTTTTTTTTTTTAAATAATCATTTCACTTCATTACTTGCTTCTCATTTAGTTTGCAGTTACCACTAGATGGTGCCACTGCATTAAGATTAGGAACTAAATCCAGCCTTTAACCTGCTTCTCAACTGAATTTGTTATTGTGGTTCATGAAGCAAGGATTCATTTCACATTTAAACCGTGTGCACAATGTAAACACACAGAATGCTTGTTTAAGGATGGGGGGGAAAAAACATTTTAGTTAAAAAATCACCCATTTTACTGATATTATACCTTTTCATGAAATGTAAGACTTCTCAAAAAGCATTTTGTAGTAAAAATTAATGATGAGAACAATATAAACCCTACATAAAATGAACTGACCGATTGCATGTCTGATGAATACAAAGCATGGATGGATGGATTGTAAAATGTTCTTGTCCGAGTTCTTCTCCATTCATTCCTCCTTGTCTTCCACTCAGGGACCTGAGCACAGAGAACATGCACTTCCTCAGCAGTCGCCAAGCCCTGGCTGACCTTGCTCACTTCCGCACCGTCATGGGTGAGGCTCACGGCCTGACCAAGAGCCAGTGGGTTGCGTTTGGCGGCTCGTATCCGGGCTCGTTGGCCGCTTGGTTCCGGTTGAAGTATCCTCACCTGGTTCACGCCTCTGTGGCCACCAGCGCACCTGTGCACGCAACTGTTAACTTCCCAGGTAGGACTCCGGAGGGTTGCATTTCCATGTGACTGCTTACAAGCAACAGACGCAGTGACTCAGGCATCTGCATGTACGTAAATATCAAAGAGGTCCTACAGTAGACTGGACAGTTCTTCTCAAAATGGAGCAAATTTTGAAAAAATATATCATCTTCACATTCTTTAACCGCCATACTCAAAACAGTTGATTTACAAATGCTGTACCAATAGATTTTGCAGCAAGGTATGTTTATAGGGATTGCCATATTTTTTTAATTTTACAATTTGGCACAGCCATGAAGAATGTTTTATGTGCAAGTGACAATGTTCTTGTAATAAGTGTTATATTATATTATAGTTATATCTATAATATATAACCACAGAAATAGAGCACAACCGTTCCGTTCCATCTTCTTCCGTTTATCCAGGGGGGGCACAACCCTGAGTGCAAAACAAGTCCTGCTTAAATTTGACACAAAATATACTTAAATACATGTATGTTTAACTTATACTTAACTTAAACTTAAATCAGGGCTCATTATTTATCTTTGTACCACAGCATATTGAAACATTTACTGTTGAACATTTGGCAAAATTCTAAATATTTTACAGTCTGAAACAGGCATATTCTTAGCCTAGAACTCTAGACACCCCCTAGCCGCAGCAAATTTATTTGGCAGCTAGGTAGGTCTAGCATGGCTCCGTCGGCTTTTTGGTGCTGGGAACACCAAGTATGTCAGACCAATCACAGCGTGAGGGGCGGAGTCGAAAGCCGGGCTACCATGACGACAGAGTTGCGACGGTTCCGTGTTAGGTAAACAATGGCTGCTGCTGCTGGCGGTTGTCTTTCGAGTCGGCTTTGGCCGCGACTCTTCAAGACTTGAAGTTAACATTTTATTTGAGAAAAGAACAAAGAACGGCACTGAAGTCTTTCCTCGAAAAGAAATATGTATTCGGAGTTTTGATTAATTACGTAGTCAGAGCCGTCGCTCTGACTACGTCACCTTCTTCGTTGCTCTGATTGGTTGTAGCGCTATCCTATTGTGTGCAGAGGGAACTTGAAAGACAACCGTTTATCCTGCCCACACTGCCAATGGAGCTGAGCCAGACCTTACATCTTTCTGATGTGGGTCTGGCTTGCCAGGCTAGGCATATTCTGGTAATTTAGTGTTACTAAAAAACACATTGAAATGCAGCCACATTAAACCTGCTAGGTGTGATGTATTTACCATTAGTTTAATGTTTTCATGAGGAAACCAAAATTAATCTAGCATTTTTCTTCCCCAAGCATGCTCTTCAGCTGTTGGCGGGTGTGCCAGAGGTGAGAGTCCCAGACAAATCAAATCTTTAAGGGAGCTTCCTGCTTCCCTGTTAGTATTTTGGGTTGATGTTGTGTTTGGCTTCAGACGTTTGTTTCCCCCTGGAAGTCTGCAGTCTGGAATGAAGGCAAAACAGCCTTTCATCATCACTGAATGTTATATTATGCTGCCTCTACACATCCCTAGGGCTACTTTGAAGTTCTCTCTCTCTCTCTCTCTCTCTCTCTCACTCACTCACTCACTCACTCACTCACTCACTCACTCACTCACTCACTCACTCACAGTACAGCAGCTAACCGGTTCTGGGCTGGTCACTCGATTTGTCTACATCAGCTAACCAGTTCTGGGCTGGTCACTCGACTTGTCTACAGCAGCTAACCAGTTCTGGGCTGGTCACTCAACTTGTCCTACAGCAGCTAACCAGTTATGGGCTGGTCACTCGACTTGTTAACAACAGCTAACCAGTTGGTCACTCAACTTGTCTACAGCAGTTAACCAGTTCAAGGCTGTTCACTTGACTTGTCTAAAGCAGCTAACCAGTTCTCGGCTGGTCACTCGACTTGTTTACAGCAGCTAACCAGTGCCAGCTGGTCACTCGACTAGTTTACAGCAGCTAACCAGTGCCAGCTGGTCACTCGACTTGTCTACAGCAGCTAATCAGGCTGCGGTCCAACAACCTTAGCAGGGTGGAATTGTTTTGGTTCCTCAGGTTCCTTCATCAGCCTATGTCTTATCTAATCACCCTTTTTTGTTTCTTTTGCAGAGTATTTGGAAGTTGTGTGGCGTTCACTGGCCTCTGAGAACCCAGAGTGCCCCCTACTGGTGGAGAAGGCCTCAGATACTCTTATTGAGCGGCTCAAAGAACCCAAGACATTTGATGCCATCACCAAAGACTTTAAGTACAGTGACCCTTAACACTTCAATCTCAATGGGGTATAGCATGTTCATTGTACACATTCTTTGATTAAAATAAAGTATAGACAAAGACACCTAAGTTCTGCTTGGGCACATAAGGGGACGCATATGGTGAATATCCCTTTAGGGAGGGCCTAGGACTGGAATAGGTGCTGGTTGGGTAAAGATAATGTCGAATGAGCTAAGATGTTCATGACAAAGGAATCAAAGATTGAAAGAAGTTAGTCAATAATGACAAATGACGAATCAACAGACAAATAACTGCTACAGTAACGGATCCAAAATTGAAAGCAATTTGACTAATAAAGGTTAGGCATATACTGTTATGTAATGGTTTCAACTTAATCCATAGTGGTAGTATGGTGACCATGGCCAGCAGGGGTTTAACAAAATAGTCTACTAGTCGACTATCAAAACCACATAGATTTGTTTGAACAATCATTTTCTACGTTATGCCATGTTGAATTAACAGAATTTAAAGTATTTAGAGAAGGAAAGACTCCCGCTATCCCTGCAAGAAAGTAGTCGCATTGTTAGTGCAGTCAACAGTATCTCTTGCTCTGGGTTTAGTCCAATCAGATCATGGCTCATTTGTAAACAGCCTCTCAGAGCCAATCGAGGCTATTTCACCTACCCCCAGGTTAGTCCTGCCAACATAAAAACCCTGTCTGAATTGGAGCTGGCGGAGAACACACCTTAATTTACCAACCCATTATTATTATTAGTTGGTAGAGCTTTTTGGTATCTTTTGCAGTCATTTAAACATTGAAACAGCTGCTAAATACGTTCATTATCAAAACCCTTTAATTTCAATTCAATTCAATTTTATTTGTATTGCACCAATTCATAACAGAAGTTATCTCAGGGCACTTTTCAAATGGAGCAGGTCTAGACCAAACTCCTTATAACATTTACAGAGACATGAGCAAGCACTTGGCGACGGGGGCAAGGAAAAACTGCCTGTTAAAAGGCAGAAACCTCGGACAGACCCTTCGGCTCTAGGTGGGTGGTCATCTGCCTTGACCAGTTGGAGGGAGAGAGGGGGGGGGGGGGGGGGGGGGGGGGG